>JAJQOW010001702.1:0-36572 GCA_037975125.1 Latrodectus hesperus | reverse complement strand
ATATATATATATATATATATATATATATATATATATATATATATATATATATATATATATATATATATTTATATATATATGTGTGTGTGTGTGTGTATGTATGTATGTATATGTATAAGAAAGATACGATTTGCATCCAATGGATGGGAAAAAACCAAATTATTGGTGGTTATGTATAAAAATAGTTTATTTTGCGACAAACAGATGGCATTATAGTGTGTTATTTCACCGAAAGATGATTTACAAAGGAAAAAAATGTTGACAACTTACAAATCAGCTTAGTTACTTTAAACTAGTACTAGAATAAATGTTCAATGTGCTGTCCAATATTCAGAAATACAGCTGTGAGACAAGTCACCACGTCATTCACAGCATTTAATGACATTTCTTGTTTTATGAAAAGCACATTTTGGTGGAGGGCATCTTTCAGTGCTGTTAGTCATGCAGTTTGGTCAAGGTATGTTTTTGGCTTCGAGAATTCCCACATCCGGAAGTCACAGGTTGATACATCGGGAGTTCTTGGAGGCCATGCGTGATTCAAGTTGTGACTGATAATGCCATCCTCCTCAAATGTTGAGCGTAGTAGCTGTTGAACAGGCAGAGTAATATGAGGTGGTGCTCAATCTTGGATAAAGTTGACTGTCTGAAGAGTCTGTCACACTTGCAGTTCAAGAATAATGCTGTTCTATAACAGTGTTTCTTAACACAGACCAGTGACAGTAAGCGTTTTGAAACCCATTTGTGATCTCCTCGACAAAGAATGGCCCAATTAGGAAATAAGTAATAAAGCCACACCAGTTTGTCTATTCAGGCTGCTGCAAGGGTACTTCAACAAATGCATGTGAAATTTTTGTTGTCCGCAATCGACTATTGGGGTGTTAACAGTACCAAAAGGTGTGAAATGCTCTTCAGCAGTCAGTGTGAAGCCAGTCCTATTGCTCGACCATTGTAGTGAATATCTAATTTGCAAAATCTCGGCAAGATTCAATGTCAGAAGATTTCAATTCTTGGGTATGTTGCAACTTGTAGTAATACCGTACCAGAGTTATTCGCAGTACTCTCCAGACACTTCCTTACGACACTCCTATCTGCCTAGAAACGTTTACACTGCACTCTCATGTGAAGAACCTGTGAACATGGATTGATCCGCTTTCGTGGCAACAGCGGCTATTGTTGAAGGACGTTCACTTCTGGGATGTGTCGCCAAAGAACCTGTTGCTTTAAATTTGTTCATCATTTTGTACGAAGTAGAACACGTTTTGGGTAGTTTGCTATCTCGCATATCCTTTATGTAGCGATTTTCTCGCAATGCCGCAGTGGTACTTTCTGAATTCTTATAACACAGCTTAACTAAGAAATGTTTCTTAATTATAGACAGCATTTTGATGCATGTAAGCGTCGACTACAATCAAGGCCAGCAAAACTATTTATTTTATTTGTTGCCTCAGGAAACCCGGTTTCTTTTCTATTCGTATGGTGGAAACCGTATCTTTGTAATGTAACATTAAACTCATTAGGGCTTAAACTTAGATTATCTTAATTGAAATATTTAAGCATGGTTTTTAAACATAATTACACTCGTATCCATAAATTAAGGATATTGCAAATTTAAGCAAAGAAAGAGACAGAAGCAAAACAAATGTAACTAATTCGTAAAATCAATATATTAAACAAAAGGTAAATAGCAAAAAAGATGCTATATGTTTGACATCATTAGTAAAAATTGCAATTTTTACTCCCTGGACCAAATTTTAAAAAAGAGCATGTTTACAAAAACCAATAAAACATGGTTGCTGTGATGGTTAACACATAGTATGCCTCCCCAGCCGATGCAATACAGGCCGTACATTGCCTAGGCATGCTGAGTATCAAATTATCGATCGGATCTTGGGCAATATTACACCACTCATCAAGCTATACTCTCCGAAGTTCAGGTAGATATGTGGGACGGGGTTGACGGGCCTCAAATTGTCAGCCAAGCATGTCCCACACGTGCTTTATTGGATTCAAATCCGATGAGTATGCTGGTCAGTCCATACGGGTGATATCCTCCGACTGAAGGAATTCGACTACGATGTTTGCACAGTGAGGACGGACGTTGTCATTCATAAATAGAAACTCTGCACCCATGGCATCCCGAAACAAACGTACATGTTGTTCCAGAATGACATCGCGATAGATGTGGCCTGTCATGGTTACCTTCTGAACATGTAGGTTAATTCTGGATCCCTGAATAATTCTTCCCGAAATTAGTAATCCTGCACCACAGTAATGGTGTCGTTGAATGGTGTTCTCTTGGTGGTAACGGGTACCTGGCCCTCTCCATATGAAAGTCCGGCGAGAATCAGACTGAAAGCTAAACATGGATACGTTGGAAAGCTTCACACAAGATCACAGTTGCGGTGTGCACAATGCGTGCTCTCTTCTCCAGGCTAACCGCAAGCGACAGTGAGTTGCGGTAAGTGGAACACATCTGACAGACCTACGAGCGTATAGACCAATGTTCCATAAGCGTTTATCTACGGTCTACCTTGAAACTGTCGTACCGGTAGCTGAAGTGAGCTGAGGAGACAGGTCTGATGCTGTGTTCCGTTTGTTTCTTTTGTCAGTAACTGCCAAATACCGGTCCTCATTCTGCGTTGCAACTCGGGGGTGACCTGTGCTGTTACGTCTACTTACATTACCATCATCTTGGAACCGTTGCCAAAGCCTGGAGATGAAACTCTGGGTGATTCGAAGTTCCTCGGATACTTCCAACTGGGTAAATCCACATTCTAGACGGCCGATAATTCTACCACGTAAAACATCATCCAAATTATTTCTTTGTGCCATAACTATTCGGTTATTGCATTTGAAGGTTTTAAAGCGCTTCTGAACAATTTTACTTCTTTGCAACCATTCCTTTGTAACACTCTCATCTTTGTGACGTAAAATCTGGTCGTTTTTTGTAATTTGCATGTCATTTTTCAAGATGTGTGTGATAATTCTACAGGTGAAATTTTTATTTTAGAGTTCAATTTCTGTGTGATTCTGAATTATTCTTAATTTATCGAGACATCAGTGTAAGTTAAAAAAAATTCTGTAACATACTAATATATATCCACAAATATTGAGGCAAATGATAAATCTGATCATAAATTGCATTTTTAAAAATTACAATAACATATAACCGAGCTTCAACATGTAGTTTTAAATCTTAGAATGAAGTATATTGTATTTCATTTAAATATACGTATAAATGATTATCTTTATCAATGCATAGAGAATTTTTGATAAAAAGTAACACACATTTTAGTTCATTACAAAATGTTTTCCACTAATATATTGACGTGTATTGTTTTATCAAATTTCTCAATAAGCTCTGAATTTTCTATTAATAAACTAAAATGATTATGAATTTGCTAATTTAAATTATTTGTTATAAAAATAAAATTAATATTGTAATTTAGCTTATTTAATTAAATCAAAACTACAATTACTACTATTTATGAAAATATGAAACAGAATAATTTATTGATAGATAATGTAATTACAATATAAATAACTTTCCTTATTATTTTATCTAATTACGTAACATGAGTTATATGAAATATGGTTCTAATATTACATTAGCATGAAATGTCTGCTAAATATTATGAATAAATAATTTAATTAAATAATTATAAAATAAATTAAACAATTGTCATGAAATTAAAAGTAACTAATTGCATCGCATTAATTAAAGAAAAACAATTATTACACTAGCAAAAAAAAAGACATTTGTAGCTATAAAACTATTTTAATGTAAGTATATTTTGCAAAGTTTTTCAGAATTCTTTGTTTTTAAGTGAATTGCGTCTTTCTTATACAAAACATTTATTTTTTCTGTTTATTTAAATAATGGACTTTTCTACTTTTTAATTAATGTAGATTAGCTTTTTAATTTTTGCTATACTCATTTAATAAATGTAAAGATAAGTGTTAATTTTTTATACTTATAGTTCTCATAATCGCTAATTTTAGAAAGAATAAAATTACTTCAAATCATTAGGTGAGAAAAAGTTTTAAAAATAAAACTTATGATATATATATATATATATATATATATATATATATATATATATATATATATATATATATATATATATATATATATATATATATATATATATATATATATATATATATATATATATACATATATATATATATATATATATATATATATATATATATATATATATATATATATATATATATATATATATATATATATATATATATATATATATATATATATATATATATATATATATATATATATATAATAAGCACTTTAAGGATTTATTTCATAAATTATTTTAAATCTGTTGAAAATGAGAGCATAACGCTACGAGCTGGTATTTAAATAAAGACAGGAAAAAATTAGTTAAATTCTTATTCATTGATGAAAGCATAGTTTTTACAAATTTTATTAAAGACAAAGCTAATTTAAAATTTTAAAATGTTTCTTGTTTTTATCAACAATATCTTGTAAGATGATATTCTTTGCATAATTGAATTTCTTACATTTATAACTAGCATAAAAACTACATCTACAATCGTAAAGTTAACAAGAATGATCAAATAATGAATTTTACATTTTATAAAACTTTCTTTTTTATCGTACAAGGAATAAGTGTTAGTATTGATTAGCTTTCCACCCATCTTGACTAGTGATCAGTGTGCCTGACTGTGGATAAGGAGGTCCTGTGTTCGAACCCCGGTTCGGGCATGGGTGTACTTTCTCTCTCTATCTATCCTGTCTTTGTTCTTTCCTTGTATGAATGAGGTGTGAATGGTTGCCTACCCTATAAACGGGTACCTATGGCATGTGTGTACTGAGGAAGTCGGACTCCACACCAAATACGGTTCAGTTGAAAACGTGGAGCAGCGCACCCCATATTGCCAGCCTAGCTGGCACACGACAACAACAACATTGATTAGCTTGTAAAGAAGTTGTCTTTATTTAGTAGATTTGTACAAAGATTTATACTGCAACCAGATAAAGAGAATGATGTTTATCTGAACTTTACTACTGTGGTTTCTAATTTTGTATGTGAATTCATTCCAAATATAATTTATATTTCTTAAAATTATAAAAATGAAGTATCATTCTCTTAAAATTCTTTTATACAATAAAATAAACTAACGTAAGTAGTGGTAGTATGTTAAACAATTTATAGTAGAAGAGGTAAATTAGCATTTACTACAAATATAAAAATTATTTTAACAATACAAAGAAAGCATTTAAGACACAAATTAATTTTTAATTTACGAAAATCATTTAAGCAATATTGCTAAGAATTACATATAATTGATAATAAATTATTTAAATTCCATTGTTATTCATTTATAATTAAATTGAAGTAATTCAAAATATTATTTGGGAAATCTTACTTTTTTTAATCAGTAATTTCAACAATTTAAAAAAAATTTAATAAAAGATTTTTTAAAAAATGATGATATACTTGTCAGCTAAAAGAATGTAATTTAAATTTTCAAAAGTTGAAGTTAATAGGAATTGGATTCATTTCTTATTTTATATATTCGATATTGTATTTTATTTAAAATTGAGAGAGAGAAAAGTAAATATCCTTCCTAAAATGAATTTCACAATATGATTTCTATTTGCAAATATTGCAATTTATGGTCTGAATAAATTGAGTCCATGATATCATGATATTAGAGATGACATTGATGTTTCAGTCATTCTAGATTTGTGCTGAGTACCTACAACTGGTGGTTCAATAGTTAATCCAATACTGTAATTTGCTTAGAAAATTAATAAATGTTTTTAGGATAATTTTACGATTGTTCGAGCAATTCATAGTATACGAGATTGATTGTAGCTAAGCAATATGATAATTTTCTTCATATTTAACAATTTTTACTTCTAAGGCAATGCCCTAATTCTTAAGATAAAATTAGTTTTATTATAAATTGCATCAAATAAACTTGATAAAGATTTACATCATCAGATAGTTAATTACAGCACAAGCTATTAATTCGAAATAGGGTTTTTACTATATTTTACTACACTACAGGAGAAATCAATCTTTACATCAATAATTTTTTTCTAAAATTTTATAATGTTAAAATTTTAGATATATGTTTTAACGGATGTAGAAGCAAAAAAAATAATAAATAAATAAATAAATTAAATAAATAAATCGAAGCAAAAATAATTCCTGATTGAATTCTGCCATGCATTTAGTCCAGAAGTAATTTAGGGACACTAAGTCAATAACTTTAAGTTCCAAAGGATATTTTTCAGCATTCTGTAAAGACCAAGAGTGAATAAGAGAATGCCTTGCTCGTCAATAAACAGCTTCATAAAGGTTAAAGTCCCTCTTTTGTTTTCCCTTAGGGGAGAAACCTTTTCACAATCAATACGTATCATATTCCAGGATCGTATTTTTAAAATCCTCTTTTTTTCCTACGCTTTCATTCTCACTTTTATTTTCCTGAAGCTTGTCCCAAGATAATTTTTGTTTGACTCCAAGAAACAAAACAAAAATTTAAATAAAATCATTTTTAAGATAAAAAAAAATATTTTTGAAAGCTTATTGGAGAAATTTCTATATTTATTTGCCTAATGTGTCTTTGATCATTAAAATCTAATGTTTTTGTTTTTGCTTTTGATATGTAAACTCTAAAAATTTCCTTTAAAGAAAAAAACATGTGATCTGTTGGCTTTGTTTTTTTAAATACATGTATCCAAATATTGCTGAGTAACTAGAAAGAATTTTCTTTTAGCATTGACAGAACCAATTTAGAGGAAAATGATGAAAGTACGCTGTGTTTTTTTTTTTTTTTCTTTCAAAAAATCATTTTGGGTCTTAGGGTAAAAGTCTGTAAATTTAATCTTTTATATAAAGTCGACAATATTTGGTAATTTGTTTCGATTTTGCTTAAGAAGCTAGAGAATTAAGCTTAAGCTATACCTTTTAAATTTGATATAATGGAATTTGTCTTAATAAGCATGAAATTATTTAACACTATAAATAATAACAATAAATTATAGAAAACTATTATCATGCATTAAAGAAAAAAATAAAATTGTTTTTAAAATTCCAAATTAATTTTGATGACTGTCACAAAAAATCATATCGAAATGAACTGAATGTTCAACTGTTGTTAATAATAGTTTATCTGATAAATCTTAAAAGCTTACATTTCAGTTCTATAAAATAGTTTTAAATTAACTAAATTTAAATTAGTTAAAAATTAATTTTAATGGTTAATTAATAATTAAAACTTAATGTAAAAACTATATTTTGTATGAATTTAAATTCAATGAATGTATATTTTTTCGTAAATAATTTTAATATCATTTCGTCTAGAATCATATCATGAAATTATATACTTTTTATTATATCAATGTGTAAAATTAATGGATGATATTTTAAACCTCTTGAATTCCAAGTTGATTTTTTTAAATTTTTTGAGTTCAAATTCAAAGAGGAAACAAAATTGAGTACTTTGCAATAGATTGATCGTCTTGATCAGAGCATTTTCTCTATTACTTGTTACAGTCATCATTCTACAAATTATTGAGTTTATATAATGAATTTTTTGTATAAAAATGCTTATATCCCAGGAAAAGAATATGTGTATGTATGTACTAAATCTTGATAATGACTTTTGATAATATCCTTTCATAAATACAGAGACTCAGAATTTTATAAAATACCAGCACTTTATATATAGGGTGTATAATTCAAGACACTTAAAAAACCAGATTTTTTAAATAAGGAAAGAAAATAATGTTTAATGTGAACTACATCATTTCAATTAAGTACCCTTTGTGAACTTTAAAATAAGATTCAGATTGCTTAATTAAGTTTATTTCAATAATTTAATTGACATAAACTTAACTTATTGTATTATTTAACGATATTCTATTCTATTTTTTAGACTTACAGTGACCATGTTACCAAATTAAACTCTTAAAATGGTTTCTCCTTAATTTGATTGTAATCAATATGATATGACTTTTCTATTTACTATCTGTATACCTGTTGATGTGAATTTTTGAAGTTTCAGGGTATTTTTTTGAATCTATAATTTAAAAAATTAAAGAAAATCATGTTTCGTTTCCAGACATCTTACAGTAAGATAATGTCACAATTCCACATTTTAATATCATTAAAGTTGCTCTAATCTTTTATATCATGCGATGATTTCGAACTGTTTCTTAATTTCACATTAATTTTGTTTAAAATATAAACATTGCATTTTAATAATTTTCTTTATGATTTTTGCTGAATATTAGATTTCTAATAATACTATATTTTTCCATATTCTACGGATAATATTCAGCTGAAAATATCAAGCCTTAAATTACTTGCTAATCACGTAATTAATATTTAAATGTCCTATTTAGTTTTAAGCATACTTTACGAAAAATATATGATAAAAATATTTTCAACATCTAACAATCGCTGGTATATACAACTTGTATTTTAAAGAGAATATTACTAATAAAATAAACTAAGCTCTGTGGCATGACAGACCGAGTTATTTAAGGCCTACAATCCATATATAAATTCTTGGGATGCATATGTCCTTATTAGAGGGTCAGCCTAATGCCAAAACCCCAGTGCTTAGTTCCCAAGCAAAGAGAATTATGTGACTATTAATTTCATAAATGTATAGAAAAATACTTATTTCGAAACAGAACTGAAAAATGAGCCAAAGAGTCGTTGTAATTTAAACTAGATAAAGTGTTAAGAAATCAGAAAAAAATGTTAATTATTCTGCAGATATCTGAACATCACCATTAAATGAAAAAAAAAAAAAAAAAAACAGAACACAAACACAGTTAAACAGTTTAAATAAATGTTAGTTTTCTAAGTTTTTTGTGTGCAGTATATTTATTCGAGCATAAATATAGTAATGGGATCACAATTATTATGTAATTCTCAGATTTATGCCTCACAAATTTTATATAATAAGTATAGAGTTTAGTTAAGCATGTGTGCTTTTTGACTATGATTACCTGTTGTTGTTGTCATGTCCTAGATAGTACCGAAAGTTCTCTGTATGAAGGCCGCCAGTTCCGAGGCCTGGAGGCTGTTGAGAATCTCTTAAGGTGGTCCGCCAAGTTAAAACAGGGATCTAATGATTGCTTGGCAATCAAAAATATGGTCTGTTGAAAGTTCAGAATCTGGACAGTTTCTGCAGGATGTATTGTGTTATCGGGTGCTATTTTCATGCCTTTGAAATGGCTAAAGTCAGGCTATTATTGAAGATAGATTTCTGGGGCAATTAAGGTCTGGGATGGATGGCTTACTGAATTGTTGGTTGGAAATTCTACATCAAGCGGCTGCGTTAGCATCAAAGAAAGTTACTGTGCTGGGCTGGTACAAATCACGAGCTTCCTTTGCAAGGCTGTCACCACACTCATTCCCTTCAATACCAACATGGGCAGGGATCCATTGGAGTGTGCATGGCTTGTTATTTTGGCAGAGAAGAGTATTCATGTCTTGAGTTCTTGTAGTTTCACAATTGCATATGGCTTCTAATGTGGATTTTGAAAAATCATACCATATCCTAGGTTGAATCATCATGGTAGTGAGATCAGAGAAAAAAAGACTATGATTACCTAATTTTTATATATAAATATTTTTCTTGCATTTACTCTTATGTGCAATGTCAAAGGCAAATAAATTCTTTATTACAAGTAACTATTTCATACTTTTCTATGAGAGTTGTATTCTTGATAAATAAAAGCAACTAAATTAGCTTGTTTTTAAGAAAACATAATCAACAATTTAACAATATTTCAAATTGTTTAATACTAAGCAAACATTGTTAAGAGTGCTGAAACAAAGTTTTAGTATAAAAACATTTTAACACTATTTCTTAAATTGATTCAGCAAATAAAGTAACGGATTTTATTTCGACAAATTTTTTAAGAAAAACATTTCTTTAAAATAATTCTAATGTAACATTTGTAAGTAATCCTGCTACATAAATTTAATCAGGCATTAAATATGATATAAAATAAGTAAATTTCTTTGCAGTGCAAAAAGAAATCGATTTCAAATACTTCTATATTTGAAAAATGAGATGTCACTGAAATATGCTTTTTATCTCGCTCGATTATCTATTTCAAGAACAAATGGATTCTTTCAGAACTGAATTTAATGTTTTTGCTAGCATGAATTGTACACGAAATTGAATGCTAAGTCATGTATTAATTTTTTTATTTGCTATTCTGAAATATTTATAAATAGGAATTCGAAAGGCAGAAATGCAGAATTAAAATAATCACTAATAATTAAGTTACTTCCTGATTAAGACTATTATATTCATTTTAGCCTATTAATCCATATGCATTTCATTAACAATATTATATTTGCATAAATGAAATAACAAAGAGAATTAACTTTTTATTTACTTATATGAACACTAATGCAAAAAGTAATGTTTCTTCTTAAACTCATTTAACTGAATCCTAAATAATTTGCAGTTTTACATAAAATATTCTATATATTATTTTGAAATTGAATTCAATGTCATAAGTAAATATTTTTCCCCACTCAATTTAAATTCTCAAAATAAGTAATAAAAAAAGCAAGAAACTCTACTGTAAGAAATTATGTCATGATCAATATTCTGTTAGAAGTATTTTCTAAAGATAGTTTTCTTGCGGAATTTCAATCTTCTACACAAAATAATACCCGAGGCAACAACAAGCATTTTTCAAGTCAATGCATTTTTTTTTGTGTGTGATATTGTACAAATTTTTATAAAGCGAAATTTTCATAAATTTTTTTATCAAGAATTAGATAGTTATTTTTTATTTTTCTTTAAGAGTTTTAAAAACAGTATCACTTCAAATATATTTATATTAAAAGTATTTTTCCAAAGTACAATTCAAAATAAATCAAAAGGAAAATTGATTTTATGTTAAATAAAAATTCCTATTCATAAAATCTATAAAATATGTAATTTTTACTTAAAAAAATCAAACTAATATTTTTGTTAAATGAAAAGTTTATGCAAGTCTATTTTTAAGGAACTTGTTTTCAATACTCTTCCTTTTCAATACTTGTTTTCAATATTTAATATTCTTTACAAAGAATTATCAATGAATATTCCAACATCACAGAGCTCTTATAAAAACGCGATATTTCTTAGCCATGCTATGAATTGAAAAGACTTTTTTCCAATGGCGGGCTTTTGAAGGTTGAACCCTATGCCACAACAAGGCCAGAAACTGCTACTCATTTGTCGTTACCCAGCGGGCACACCTGTGAACCAAGTCATAGAGGCGACTAGCGTTGTCCGCGCCATACCACCACATATCCGTTTATAGGGTGGGCCACATTCATACATCATCACGGAAGAAAGGATAGAGAAACGCAGAGAGAACAGAGAAAAAAAGTAACATTCATGCCCGAACCGGGATTCAAACCCAGGACCCACAGCTCAGGAGTCAGGATCGCTAACCACTCAGCCATCGGTCGGCTGAATTGAAAGGATTAACTTGTATAATAACAACTCTTATGTGTTTTTCTATAAAATAACATTGTAGATTATGCAAAATAAGAAAATTTCTTTAAATCATTATAACTTTCATTAAAAAATAAAAGTTGATACGTGGCTTAAAAATTATGAGCATGCCTTGTCTTATAAAAATAAAGAATTTATATAGTTTACCTTTGATTACATCTATCACATATCTCAATTTACTTGAAAAAAGTTTATTTAGATTTAATATAAAAATATGAAGTTTTTATAAACAATGAACTTAGGACTTCTGTGAAATTATGATACACAATAATTTAATTTGTGTAATTTTAACCTTTAATTGCTTAATCCTTAAGGTGGGTGAATTTAATGATTTTTATTATAATAGAAGAATAAACATTCAAAACCCAAAGGAAGCTGTTCTTTTTATTCGTAAAGCTTTAAATTAAAATAAAAATCTATAAATATTTATTTAAAAATAATAGTTTAAAGTCTCATCACATACAGCAACTTCAGTACGCATATTACAGATTTATGAATATTAAAATGACAAGAGAAATCTGTTGAAGAAGCAATTTAATTTCATACATAAAACAATAAAGCGAAGATATGTGCTCAACATTTACTAAATTTTGTTGAAAGTAAATCTTATGATATACATGTTTCAAACTTTTTATCTTCACGTAACAAAATTTTCTTCGTGTGAGAAAACTGTTGAAAGAAAAATTATTAAAGCTTAAATAATATCTCTATATATTTCATAAGGTTTTCAATACTATTTTGGAATAAATAAAAATGTAGTATCAATGAAATCTGAAATTTTATTCTTAAAGATAAACTTTAAATAACTACTGCATGTTTGTGAACATAATCTAATTTTAATTTTTAAAAACGACGTACATCCGATAAACTGGCCGACCAACTTGTCAAGTTGTCAGCGTGCCTGACTACGGATAAGGAGGTCCTGGGTTCGAATCCCGGTGCGGGCATGGATGTACTTTCTCTCTCTATCTATCCTGTCTTTGTCCTTTCCTTGTGTGAATTAGGTGTGAATGGTTGCCTACCTTATAAACGGATCCCTATGGCATGCGTGTACTGAGGAATTTGGACTCCAGACCAAAATATAATTCAGTTGGAAAAGTGGAGCAGCAAAGTGGAGCAACCCTTGTTGCCAGCCTAGCTGACACACGAAAATGAATAAATCAGATAAATTTTATTATAATTTATATTATATGTAATTCGATATTATAATACAGGCAAAAATATCATAACGCTTGTCATATACTCTCCTCTAATTTTCTACAGTAAAATAGATCCCCGTATGAAATTCTATAACATATTTACTACAACGCACTTCAACAATATTCTCAGTAAGAAATTAATTATTCTGCCAACCATATTTTAAAATATTATTACTTCATATCCTTTATTTTTAAAGAAGTACATGTATAACAATTATCATTTTAGGTATAACAAAGTATTCGCTGTGCAATACTATATTTCGGTACAAAATTAAAAATTCATACTTTTTCACAGAACTGGTGTTCTTTACTGATATTTCATGTCATACCACTTTTTTTAAAAATTGAACTTATTAATATGATACAATATATATTTTAAAGAGCCTTAGCAAATTTGAAACAATAATCTAGCTTTAATTTTAAAAAACAGCACGCAGCAGATGAATTTCATTCACACTTGGTGTCATTTATTTAAAATATATTTAGAAATTATAATAAAGATCAAAATTAATTCATATGAATAAACTATTCCTATTATTATTCATGTGTTACTCTCAGTGGTTGATAAATACTACTTAATTTAAGTGTGCTACGAGGAAATAAATCAGTGTATCTGGGTTGCTGGAGCTCCGTGGGTTGGGGACGTGTCCACGTTAATATGTGACGTTTAAAGTCCTTCCGCTGGTGTGGCGTGGATGTGGAGAGGAGGGTGCCAGCTCAAGTGTGGCCTCGTCACCTGACCTTGGTTCAAATTTACGAGGCATCTTAAAAAGAGCAAAGTCATACTTTCACCTTCGTGGTGCTCTGATCCAAACGAAAGACGCTCTCTATTGACTTAATTCACACTGCCAACGGCATAGCGAACTTGGCTTGTCCAAGTGTCATAAGCAACAACAACAACAAATCTCAGTATATGGAATTTTATAATAGATCAGTTTCAACTCTGCAACGATATACTCAGTAAGAAATTAATTGCACGATCAAACATACTTTGAAAACTTCTTATTTGAACTGTTTTATTTATGAAGAAGCATATGCACTACCACATTTACCTTACACGTATAACAGTGTGCTGTTTGAGCAGTTCTGTATTTCAGAAAATTTTTGTATAGAACAGTTAGTACCTTGTTGATTTCATATCACACAACATTCTTTTAAAGTTAATTTTATTAGTATGTGATATCTGTTGTATTTTAAAACTATATATTAATAATCTTTATTATTAGCGAATATAAACACTTTGTTATTACTTCTAAGATTGCTTTCTCTTTTAGCACATCTGACCGATTATTTATGCATATTTTGTGATTTGTATTTAATTCAATTAATTATTATTTGAAAAATAATTATTTTTGAAGTATATTTAAAATATTGTTAAATTTTTTCAAATTTTAAAAATGAGTTGGTGATAAAAAATTTAAAACCTTTTTATACATGAAAATAAAACTAATATTAAATAGACTAATTTTCAAAATAATCTTACCTAATAAATAATTTGAGTAAACAAAAATATTTAACTGTTTATATTAATATTATGAAGACAAAAATACATAATATATAAAAAATACTGTTAGATATTTTAACGAAAAAAATTATAGTATCATTAAACTTGTTTTAAAATCAAATTGTTAGTCTTACTCATTTCTTCGGTTGTGTGTTAAAATACGTAAAGAATAATTGAGTTCATTAAAAATCAGAAACGTTAAATTTAGAGTTCAACTACAAATAGCTCCACGTGATTTTTAAGTGTAAATGCATAAATATTTAATTTAAGTATTCTTACTTAACGAAGAATAAATTTTTCAATAAAATCATATCATATCAAATTCCATTACTTTTAAATAAAATAGCAATTTTCCAACATTATTCATATAAAAATCTGTAATTTAACAAAATTCATTACCTCAGTATTTTTTTAGGAATTACTTTTCCTTGAAAACAATTTAGAAAATGAATGTGTCTGATATTTTATAGAAATCCTTTAAATATTTAACATGATAAAATTATTCAAAAAAATTCGACACGGATTCATTTTCTATTTTCCTTTATATACAAAAAGAATTTTTCTCTTAAAAACCTTAATGTAATAAAGAAGCCAATTTTGGTATACAATGACTGCAAAAGCTTTATTTTACCTTTCTTTTATCAATTCTTATTATATATGATGCAAAATTAAATGAATAAAGCTATTATATAATATTGAAGCAGACCTTATTCTTTTTTGTTAAAAGGAATCGAACTTCTAGTATTTTTTATTTTGCTTTTTCTTTTAAATGACAAAGTATTTAGAGTTATTCTTCAGCTTTTGTTGGTTTTATTTTTAAGAATAATATATAATATAAATTGAAAATATGAAAGTAATGTTTTCATATTATTTTATAAAAAATGATTATAGATACGCTTAAATTTTTTAAATCATTTAGTTGTTTTAATCCTTATTCACATAATTTTACTTTCTGCTATTAAAAATAGTTAGTCTTTATAATGTTTTTTTATCATTAATTTTAATAATTTCATTGTATTTTTTTAAATTTTATTTTTTTATATATGAGACAAAAATTACTGGCACAGTCTTTTAATTCCTCATGTACAGAAATAATTTTCATGGTTATAGAACATAAAATATAGTCTGTCTCAAATTAAATTTAAAACTAAAATAAAAGAAGAAATTTTCTTTATATATAATTGAATTACGGGTTAGCAATGAAAAATATACTTGGGTGAAGTCAATCAATTCCAAAGCGTTAGAGCTTTTTGATGTATTTTTTAACAAACTAATTTAAAGTCTGAGGAAAATAATGATTGAATACTCAAATACAAACTAATTGTAATATTGTAAGTAAAATTATTTTCTTTTATATTGTGTATTGTTGTTTTCTTTGTTTGTTTATAAGTACAAATTTCTCATGTGAGTTCATGTTTATTTCTATATTTTCCTATATGGTGTGTGTGAGCTTCAAAATGTTCTACATATTCTATCAATTAGTTTTAAAGGCTATATGAAGTATCATAAGAATGAATAAGAAAAGCTGTTTGTGACTAATTAAAATTCATATCAATAAATTTTTATACTGGATAACGTAAATAATACACTCATCCTTTATATTCTAAATATATTTTAAAGGAAATTTGAGAGATTATAATTTTAATTTTCACATTCACACAAGTGTACAAAATAAATTGAAACTATTAAATCTGCTAGTAAATGATACTAACCTCTTCATAAATTATTAATATAAATATAAATATAGAATAAGAAATAAAACAACCCCACTTTTTCTTTAATAATATTAATTATCAAATTATTCTGTTATGAATTTTCCAATAAATCATTTTCAAAATTAAATTTTGAGAGAAATTTACCAAGATTTTTTGCCTTTTGAGTTTATTAACATGAGTACATGGTTTTTGTAATATTCTCTAATTTATTCATAATATGTTAAATAAACTGATGGTGTTAATTTATTTTTGAATGAAATCAAAAGTATTCAAAACAATTCAGGAGCATAGTTACTGAGCTTTTACTGAATCTAAGAGTAACATTTTATAGACAAGAAAAAATATAATTAATTTATAATGAAACGATATGAATATAGTTATTTTATAAAGTAATGAAAACATTGGATTAAAGTATAATAAAAAAACGAGCTATAGTATCAATCTACAGGTATATATTTTTAAAGTTTTACGGAGAAATATTCCGCAACATTTTGTAATTGGATAAAAAACAATCTATTAATGTTCTAATGCTGTTTTATGTCATATGCTAGAGCTATAGCTTGAAAAAATTACAGAGACATAAATTTTGGATTATTATATAGAAAATCATTATCAAAATTATATATCACTTAACGATAACTTTTTTTCGATAAAATATAGATCACAAAATTTTGAATTGAAAATTTTTGCTCAAAACGCTATATTGGTAGATATTTAAAAAACTAAGTGGTCAAATATTAAAACTCACATTTAAAAAATGTAAAATAAATATTTTCTGTGATTATATACTGCTGTTTATCTTATGCCTACAAATAAATTATTTAAGTTGCTTATAATTACTAAATTGTGAACTAATAAGAAATTAAAACTTTATAATTAATTTAGTTAAAATAAATTTTGTTTTTTGTAAAATATTATTTATTGAAGAAATTATTTCATCAATAATATTACGTTACTGAAATTTTTTAACTTATTATATTTTGATTTATATAATTTCTCTTCTTACCCTTTATAAATAATTAATCAGGTTAACTTAAATTCTTACGAATAAATGTATTACACTATATTTTAATTACCCAAATCAATAAATAATGGTTAATTAACTGAAATTCATCTTTAGATATACTTATAGCCAAATTATATAATTTAATTGCTTACCTTCTAAAAAATATCGGTCGAGTTAAACAGCAACTTATCATAATTTACGAATGATTATTACACTATAAATAAATCTGGCTAGATGTATATTATAAATAATATTTAATAGTAAGAAAAAATAAACATTTAGATAAAAAGCAACAACAGAAAATTTAAACATTCGTTGTTTAAATAATATTTTTTTATATTTTTTACTCATTATATATATATTTATATTTGACACTTAAACATTCATTAGAATGTTTAAGTGTCAAAAAACAAATTAACTTATATATTTTCAAAAATGATAAATTTATCAATAGACTCAAATACTAAACATTTCAGTATCTTTTGCGTGATAGAAAAGTAATTAATTTATTTGAAAAAACTATAAAATATAGTTTTCTAATGAAAGAAGAAATATACAAAGTGCGGAATTTCAAGGCTTGATGAATGAATTTCAGTGTTAAATCATATTGTGAAGAATTATATAATGCTTATAAATTTATGAAATAATTTGCTTATACACTTCTACAACCTTTTCCACAAAAAAAGCTGAAATATTTCATAAATGATATAAAATGACGAATTAACAGAATATTCTGGAAAGAGCATCAAACTTTTAATAATCTATATTATAACATTTCCTTTCAAAATAAATAATTTACGAAACATAAAACATGCAGCTATAAAGATTTACTATTTATTCGACCTAAGGGAATTTAACTCTATAAATTCAGGAAATAAAACCGTTTGGAAAAGAATAAATCTTTATAAAATATTCGCTTTCTTTTATCTTTCATGGCAAATGTTAGCTGTTTTATTTTTATTCAATATTTACATCTTATAAAAAAGGAATGTATAAATTAGTTGAACGGAATATTGGAAATAGTTTTATAGCACAAAAGCTGATTATTTTAAACATGGTTTTACATTTTGATATATAAGCTACATTAACGAAATTGCTCGATCAATTTAACTTAATTTTAATAAAAATATAATTAATATCGTAGAAATATGCTATAATTATGATCTCCAAATTTGAATTATCACAATTTGAAATTTTGTATTTTTTATTCCTCAATTTATTTTCTTTTATAAATTATTACACCTACAAACTTTATACGAACTATTTAAAATAATATATTTAGAGTATAATTGCATTTGAACAGTTATGGTATCGCATAATTTTGATTTAATTTTATCAATCGATATTTTTGTTTCAATTTGCTTAAATAAAAGAGTTTTCATAAAGGCAAAAATATTTCATGTATTATAATTAGAATAATTTTAAATTTTGATTTATTAGTTAAAAAAATACTTTTCAAAAACAACATAACTTATCGCGTAATTAAGAATGTACTTTTGTATTTATTGAATAACACCAAGATACATAGCTTAGTTTAACTCAAAAATAAGTCATAAGCTTTATGCTTCGGCTATAATTACAATTTTATACTTTATGGTAATCATCAATGTCCATGTTATCACATTTAATTTTGTTCATTTTTTTAAAAATATAAAATATTTATACACATCATCATTAATTATTACTAATTAAGTTGAAGATTTTTATTTACCCAGTCACCAAGTAAATATTTTTGAAAAATAAATTTATTGTTATTAAGTAAAAATGTATTTCTATTGAATCAAAATATGAATTTTTATAGAAAATAAAGTTGAATGAGAATTTTATTGAAAAATCCAATATAAATTCTTTGTATATAATGAAAAAATAAAACCACACATTTTATGAAAATATTAAATGCATTTCATTAACTGCATAAAGACAAGGAGCATTCATTTTCTCTGAAATACATATGTAAATATTATAAGACAAATTTTTTATACAAGGCTATTAAAGAGGGTAATTATATTTTAGTATATTTTATATTATATATATAAGTATATTTTATACTATATATGTAATATGTAAGTATATTTTAGTAGATTTTATAATTCAAAATATAAATATTCAATATTAAAATCTGAAAATGTAATGATATCAAGAATTTAACCATGCATCTAGTAAATAAATATCATAAATACCTTTATTTAACACATGTACAGTAGTAATAACAAATTAAATGTGAGATGATTTTTTAGAGTAATATCGCAACATCGTCAAAGCATAGAAAAGTAAAACAATTAAAAAAACTGTCAGAGCATGTATATTGTCTTAAATAATAGACATTTTTCATTTAAGATTGCATTTTCAAGTGCAATTAAACAAAGGTTTAAGAAAATTTAAATCGAGAAAAGATTTGAATAAAGGATTTTCCCCTACCGCATTGTAGGAATCAGAATCAGTGTGCATTAGATGCCGGCGAGGGGGTGTTCCTAGGCGGAGTGAGCGAAGTACGTCGGGAGATTCTTCTCCTGGTAGGGTCACCCAAGGTGTGAAGGCCACTCCAATTTGCTCAGCTAAAGTCTGGGGCTACGGAGCTTAGTCAGTCCTCTTCCTTTGGGCGCTCCGGCCTTATGGACTATGGAAGCTGCAACCCTTCCCCATTCATGAATAGTACAAGATTAAATACGAGAATAAAACCACTTGGATTGTCCCTCCAGAGCATCATTGGTACCACTACGCGCATCCTGGTGCTTCCTTGGCTACTGGTCTTAATAGACAAAAACAAACGGCTATTGCCCGTTTAAGAAGTGGCCATCTTAGTAACTTGAAATTCGTCGAGGGTACGAAGAAATTTGAAATGTGCTCCAAGTGCTTAAATGAACAGGCCACTCCTGAACATATTCTTCAATGCCTTGGTCTCTCCGGGAGAGATCTGTTAGCGAATCCACTTATGCTACTGGACTTTTTAAAGGTGTACGTGCTCATGGATGTGGTCTAGCACTGCTGACCTCGGGGGCATGCAACAACATAACAACAGGAATCAGAATACCTGGCCATACTGAACATAAAACTTTTAAGGGATCAGTTAAAGCATAACTCTTATTCAGATTGTATCTGTATATATGATTGTAACAGATTGTATCTGTAATGCAATTGAGACAAAATTGCTAGTGAGTAATTGAACAAAAATATTAGTACTGGAAGTTAATTAAAGTACATTTAAGGGAAAATTCATTTTACTTTTAAGTAAATTCAGACTGCACTTTTCGTATAAGAGTGGTCAACAGTGAATGAGCTCGAAAATCTTCACAATTTTAAACCTCTTTTTATGTCCTTCCATTTTTGCTCTATCAAAATCAATAGTTCTAGCACTACCGACATCACTTTCAAGAAATGAAAAAAGACACTAACTGTTATTGATCAACTGTACAGTCAGATAAAAATTTAATAAGCTTTTGGGTCCAGTAAAATGTGAAATCGAGTTCACAGTGGATTTTTGTGGCTCGTAGATAAATTCTGTGACGAAATTTAAGATATTTTAAATACTGTTTACACATTTGAAACCACAATATGAATGATTCAATTTTTTTAATCACATGAGTCTAGTTTCGATTACATTTAAACTTCTGAATTGAAACTTTAAAAAACGGCACCCAGATAAACTATTCGATACTTCAATTTAATCATATAACAGGGCAAATACTACTTTGCTACTTTGAAACTAATTAACACACAGTACTAAATACTTTTTACATTTAAAGTACTGAACACTCAGTATGTTATGAGAATACATTTGATGAACGTAAACTGCATCAGTACTTTATGTATGCATCTCCAACCATAGGTTTCACATTAGAAATTCAAAATGTTTTCCTCTGGGGCCATTTTATAACTATTGTACTTCCATGGAATAAAAGAAAATATTTAGATAGTAAAATTCTACTTAAATATACAGATATACATATATATACACACACACACACACACACACACATATACATATATATATATATATATATATGTGTGAATGTGAAACCTATGTGTATATATATGTACATATATATATATATATATATATATACATACATATATATATATATATATATATATATATATATATATATATATATATATATATATATATATATATATATATATATATATATATATATATATATATATATATATATATATATATATATACACATATATATATATATATATATATATATATATATATATATATATATATATATATATATATATATATATATATATATATATATATATATATATATATATAGTTACAACTTCACAAATTCAAGTTTTACTAATATTAAATTTAAGTTATGATTAGTTGCATTACAATATTTGGATAATTTAGGTCCGCTTACCCATTATATACCAATTATTGTGAGCAAAATGTATTACGTACAACAGGTATTATACAAAACATGCCCTTTTGTATATAATAAATGGTGACTAAATCCCTTTAATTTGAAATTAATTTTCCCACAAAAATATTGGAACAAAAATATTCTGATACATTTAATATCTCTTACAAGAACTTATTGGAGCATTTAATGTGGTACAAGTAATGCGTTTTGACATAAAATAAGAATGTCTTCTCAATAACTGTCAAAAAAGATATCTACTGACACATTGTTTGTTACCATAAGCTTTGTTTATTTCCGTAAAAAGATAAATTGACATTAATACTGAGATATTTGTGATTCCCTGATTTTTATAAGTCACTAGATTTTCAAAGGAATGTAGTGGAAGTGTTTTCATGTTAAAAGTTTTAATTATATTTTTACAAGATACATATATATATATAGATATAGATATACCATATAAATTTATGTATGAACCTTTGTATATTTCATTTAATATTGTTCATTTATTATAATTTTTGCATATTTTAATTTCATAAATGCATTACTTAATATAATAGTAATTACAAACATATGATGTTAAAAAAAGAAATTATTAAATATTATGAAAAACATTATTACGGTAAAACAAAAAAAAACATATAAATATAAAATGCAATGAATAAAATTTTATTATGAACAATATTCAAAATATGTAGTTCTCATGCTAACAATTATGAAGTGGAATTTTGAAGTTTTTTAAAAATTAACCCAAAAGTAAATAATTTTAATCATTTAGTATTAGAATCAAAAGTAACTGAAGAAATGAAATTGTCGTTTTATCAATTCATTTCGTGTATTTGGATTTTGGATTCTATGAGCCAACTATTCCATAAATCAGTGCACCGAAAAGATAATATTGTATTTTAAGAGCTTCTTAAAGTATTTTTTTTAAAATACTGTTCCATATTCCAATAATACATTTAAATGAAAATTGAAATAGAGATCAGTAGTTGTAACTGCGTAATAATACTGTAAAGAAATGTGTGTAAAGATTTAAATCATATTTTTATACTGAAAAGTAATCAATACATGTTATTAATCACACTTTATGTATATAATATATGATTAACAAATCTCCATTAATAATTGCTGAATTTGGCACATACATTGTGTTAAGTACTAATTATTAATGACATTTTAGCATATAAATATGATATGAATTTTTACATGCATTTCGTTATAGTATTCTCACAAACTCGGTACAGTAATCTCATCACAGATTCTCACAAAATATCTATGAAATACCTACATTAATTTTAAGTTTCAAAATTTGAATATTAAAAAATACTTTCAGAGAGAAATAGTAGGAAAAATAAAATTATTATTATTATTATATTTTTATGAAGTCATTTCATTGAAATGTGCTAACTTTAATTATTAAATGAACTTATATTAAAGTGAAAGACAATTTTATATAAATTGTTTAAGTTGAATCTTTCATAAAATACGATATCTTAATGTAAACAGAAGATATTATTTCGGTACACAGGTGAATTTCAAATTTGGAAATTAATAATTAAATTAAATTTTTATCCAATTTAAAAAATTAACATTGATAAAAGCAATTATTTATGCACATAATATATGAATTTATTCAAGTTGCTGGTGATTTTTTTATTTTAAACTATTGATTGCATATTTAAAATCGATATATCATTACATGGTAACAATATGTAATTAGTACATGTTAATGTAATTATAATTACATACCACAGATTAATTATTTATACATATTAAAAATAGCATATAATTAAAAATATATCAATATATATATAGCAACTAAAATAAAGTATTTTTCGCTAATCAGGTACTCTTAAGGTTTTATCATACGCCTTATTGAAAAAAAAACGCTGTAGTTAATATAAAAATTATTATCACACAAATTCAGTGTTTTAAGATATCAATAAAGTATCTAGTATTCATTTAGTTTTATCTTGACTATGTAATTAAACATTTCCTATTACTCTTTAAGGAGGTAAAATCATCATTACATAATTTTTAGATTCATAAATAAAAAAGAATATAAAATTGTGAGATTTCACATATATGTATCATAATATTATAAAAGCTTAAAAATTAGATTCCAGAAAAAATAAATTGTATTATTAATTATTACACACAAACAACAATGCAAGCCATCGTTTAAGGAGTTAAAAGATAAAAAAATAGTTTTATTGCTCGTAAAGAAAATGTTATTTGTATTACAATCGTAATTTTAAAATACTTATTAGACCATCTAAACAATATAAAGACATCATTTATTTGAAATATTTATTGTATTACCCAGTAATTGCTTACATTATTCTTTTTTACTATACTTTGTTATGGAAAAATCGAGACGATTTGATAAAGATATGAATTGTTTGTGTAACCAGTATAAAATAGCCATTTCTTAGATAAACTGTTTTGGAAGGTATCCTAAAATCTTATACGTTTGAGTGCCCATTTCCTATCTAGGACATCAGAAAAAATTTATCTTAATAACCCTTTTTCCATAAGATATTTTTATGTCACTAATTTCTAAGTAGCCTATAAAAGTAAATAAAACTGTTCCAAATTTCTGAAGTCGCTAATAGTATTTTAGAAGAACAATAATAATCATCCCTTTATTTTTAGTGACGAGTTAAAATTTAATATAAAAATCATACAAGAATAAATGCAAAATTTATTTGAATTTAAATTGCAAAACTTTCTTCTGGGAGCAATTCCGTTAGTTCATTTTATGCATTTATTTTGTTTTAATATT
The DNA here is from genome assembly GCA_037975125.1 of Latrodectus hesperus. Taxonomy (NCBI): domain Eukaryota; kingdom Metazoa; phylum Arthropoda; class Arachnida; order Araneae; family Theridiidae; genus Latrodectus; species Latrodectus hesperus. Next base: position 12,440 of record JAJQOW010001702.1, on the reverse strand, counting down.
ATTTAAAATATTCTTATCTGTTTTCCCATTAAATTGTACTTCTTCGGAAAGAAATAGTGTGGATATATTTATAAATATAGTAGACTAATGCATATGTATTGAATCAAAGTTTCATTGCATGCAAATATATGTTTGCTTACTCAGTATTCGATCTATTTTAGATAAATTAAAGATGAAAATAAATTAAACATGACATATAAACATTATTTATTAAAAGTAAATATATGCATAAATTTAAAACTGAATAGTTGTGTATCTTCATCACTAATATAATGTATTCATGAATTATTAATGACATATATACATATATATATGTATATATATATATATATATATATATATATATATATATATATATATATATATATATATATATATATATATATATATATATATATATATATATATATATATATATATTATATATATATATATATATATATATATATATATATATATATATATATATATATATATATATATATATATATATATATATATATATATATATATATATATATATATATATATATATATATATATATATATACAGGGTGATTATAAAAAAACTTTGCCAACATCTGCACTTCTAGCGTCCATTCTATTTAAGCGATCAAGATGATACTTCAAATATAGTTCTTTTGAGATATGCGCTCGAGATTCTGTGAATGGCAACACAGTGGCCCTAATCATCATGATAATAGGCGTATTTTCACCTAGAGGGACCGTGGCAGTATGAATAATCCAGCATTCGCGCACGAAAGTGTCAGATTTGGCGGTAGGGGAGTGTTGGTGTATGGTGGCATCACCATTGACGGGCGCATAGACCTTTATATCATTCGAGATGGACCTCTGAGTGGTCGCCGATATAGGGATGAGATCCTCAGACCTATTGTAGTCCCTTAAGCTGCAGCAATCGGAGATGACTTCATTTTAATGGACGATAACTGCAGATCACATTGTGTCAGTCTGATAGAGGATTTTCTTTTCAAGGAAGGAATCGTACGAATGGAATGGCCAGCGTGTTCTCCAGACATGAATCCAATAGAGCACGTTAGGACGCTCTAGGAAGACGAGTTGCTGGCTACCAACCACCCCCACAAACTCTCCAAGAACTGGAAAGAGCTCTTCTGGAAGAGTGGGACAGAATACCCCGACTCATGATTAATAGCCTCATTAACTCCATGCCTCCAAGGTATTCAAAGTTACTGGCCGTCCGTGGAAACCATACCCCCTACTGAAAATGACTTCCTTTGAAGACAACACCTTTTCTTATTATTTTTTTCTCATATGCACAAATTACGTTTTTTTCCTTTTGTACACAAATGCGCAATAAAATGCATTTTTTCTGCCAAACATGTGTAATTTATTCTCATATTACCTACTACGTCTGTCGACCATGTATCAATACTATATATATATATATATATATATATATATATATATATATATATATATATATATATATATATATATATATATATATATATATGTACATTGGTGTGCAAAAATTGAGGACGAAATGGAAAAATTAGCATTACAGCGGAACAAATAGGTAGATCGGACCGAAAGACCAATCACAAGATCAACTACGACCACGTACGCAAGGGCACACTCAAATTACGCAACATGACGTAAAGGGGAATAACGGTGGGGTATAAAGCAGGCTGGCGGTGTACGCTCAGCGCTTACGTGAAAGCTGTTGCACGGCGTACATCAGTTTAAAAGAAGTAGAGCTGCTTAATCAGTGTGAAATAATGAACAGGTAACCCCGTAGACGACATCTAGATGACCTTACGCGAGGTTGAATCATTGGGAAGACTGAGGAAGCTGGAAGTGTGATAAGTGTGGCTGCGGAGTTTGGAATCTCTCACTGAATCGTTTCACGAATCTGGAGAGCATTTCAAACTACAGTAACAGCTGTCAGCAGTGGTCGTCCACGAACAACCACTGCAGTCGATGACCGGCATATGGTCCTACAGGGAAGAAGGAACAGGCAGCAGACGACTGGAGAAATCGCGAGACACCTCCAACAGACGACTGGACGACTGATATCACGGTTTACAGTCGCCAGAAGGCTGCATATTGGTGACCTATTCGCACGACGACCTATACGTTGTGTACCATTAACGTCTGCCCACCGAAGAAGGTGCTTTGTGTGTTGCCGGGAACACCAGAATTTGACGGATCAACAATGGCGTCGAGTACTCTTTATGGACGAGAGCAGATTTAGTCTGATTACTGATTCTGGACGCATACACATCTGGAGCTAGCCCCAATTACCCCTCCAACATCGTCGAAAGGGACCGGTTTCGAGGTCGCAGTGTTCTCGTTTGGTGAGGCATCATGCTTGGTACCCGTACAGACCTTCATGTCGTCGAAGGAGGTTCAGTCCCCGGGTCCCCTTATTGTAATGATATTCTCATTCTTTATGTGAGCCTTTTTAAAGGTTCTATGGGTCCCCAGTTCCTTTTCGTGAACGACAATGCTTCACCTCATCGTACAGTGGCTGTCGAGAAAATGTTGGAAATTTAAGATATTGAACGCATGGATTGGCCGGCAAGATCCCCGGATCTAAATCCAATCGATCACATGTAGGACTTTCTAAGAAGACGCTTGGCGGCACGTCACGAACCGCCAGTAACGATTCCGGAGTTGCGATTGGCGCTACAAGAAGAATGGGCAGCAGTACCTCAATAACTTATTGACAACCTCATACTCAGTATGAATAGACGATGTCAATCCTGCACAGCAGTCAGGGGAGATCATATCCCTCAGTGAAAGCTAGATTTTTCTTGCTAGAGAGCTGTCACGTGGATGTTTCAGCCGTCTCTGTCATTCTGATCCATGCTCATTTTTCAATAAAGTACCTTTTTAATCATTTGAATTTTTTTTTGGAATTTTTTTTTTTACTTTTTAAATATTCTTACATCTGGAAGATGTTCTGGTACGATTTTTATCAATTTAGAACTCTGTTGAAGGACGCTGCACAAGAAAAACCGTTTCGTCCTTAATTTTTGCTCATCAGTGTATATATATATATAAATTGCATTATATATTTATAGAATTCATCTATTTAGTTTTTGTAAAAGAATAAAGGGAAACGCTCGTATAACTATTAAAATGTTGATTTCATATATAAAAAACCTTATCTTCATTTATATTAATGCATCATTTTTTTAGATAATATAGAAACAACTTAGAAATGTAGTTGTAAAACATATGCATAAACTCTTACGCAGCTATTTATAAACGTAAAAAATATAATTTAAATATATAATACTTTAATTAATGAAGAATATTTATAAAAATATGTGACTATATATAAAATTCAGCTTATAGTTGAATATGTGAGAACAAAATAAACTTATTAATAGTAATAAAATAAAAAGTTAAGACAGTTAATTACAATAACTCAAAAAATATTAAATATAACTTCAGAATATAAATGTTTTGTTCATTAATCTTCAATGGTATGGCAAGTTTTAAAATTTTTTTGTTCCTATTCAATTAACTTATGGAAAATTAACTTGTGTTGAAAATTAATTTGGTTTGCTTAATTCCAGTATTTAATTAGAATATTTGAAAACATAATTTCTCTGTCAAAAATTTTAATTGGGCTTAATAATTTATTAAAGATTAGATATAGGTCAACAAACATCCAAAAAATTAAGTTCCTGGGATTCTCAAGTTTCTTATTTGTCTAGAACAAATCTTGAGCCATCAATAAGGAATACTTTGCTTCACTAATAAAAGAGATTTTGATCTTTAGAAATAAGTCATTCGCTTCCTTTCTTTGTTCATTATCAATATTAGGAGTTTATAAGCAATTGGTAATCCGATCAAGCAGACAGACAAAGATTAGATTTTGACAAATATCTATGTCCCGATTCTAGTTAAAATTACAATCACAGTTAGTTGATATCATCAAATAAATCAAAAATTCAGATTTCATAAGGAAGCCATACTCGACTATATGTGTCATTCCGATAACATTTAAAAAAAGAAAAATGTTAACGATACAGTTAATCACTGATTTTCACAGTCCAGAAAATGCATGTTTTATATTTTATATTGCATTATTTTTACATATTTCCATTTATAAGCTGATTTCTGTTTTTAAATAATTAAGAAATGATGAAAATTTGTCTAAAATAAGGAAAGTAACTGTAAGAGTTAAAATATAGAAAATTAAATTAATTTAAATCTTCTTCATGATTCAGCCGGTTAGTCTGGTTTAAAACTAAAATCTGCAGTATATACATACATATATATATATATATATATATATATATATATATATATATATATATATATATATATATATATATATATATATATATATATATATATATATATATATATATATATATATATATATATATATATATATATATATATATATATATATATATATATATATATATATATATATATATATATATATATATATATATATATATATATATATATATATATATATATATATATATATATATATATATATAATTGTCTAAGAATTTTTGGTCACAACATTTTATACTTCTCAATATAATTGTATTTTTGATTTTTGTGGTACGCGTTATTGAGAAGTTTGTAATGTATTTATTTGCATTTGACGAAATTTTAGGGACAAAAATCTCAAAATTAATTTACTGAAGTTATTCAGTTATTATATTTACAGTTAAATATTTAAATATACTAACTTTTTAAAAAAGTAATGGCCGAATCAAAAGCGGTTGGTATAAAAAGTTCTCAGAGGGACATGGTGTCATTAGTTTTTTAGTTATAATTATTGTAATTTAGTGTATTGTGTGTTATACTAAAAAAATTAAATATTTACACTAAATAGTAATTTAGTGTATTTTTAAAAATATTCATTAATTATTTATTGAATTAAATTTACAATTTTCAATGAAATTATCCTCCTAAAATTTTTCTGGCACTTTTATTGGATTTGAGTTTTTATAGGTATTAAATTAAAATTTTTCAGTTTATATATAATTACATATATTATAATGTATTTCAGTTTATCTTGATTAAATACATGATATGAAATACAACCATACAATTTATTCAATTATAAATTTTTATTCCTATTCTATATTTCATTTTAAACTAACTCATAAATTACAAAACTAAATCTAATTTAATTATAGATTTCTTTTCGGAACCTACTTAAAACAAAATATAAAAATTTGATATTGAGGTAAAAACATGTTTGACATTTTACATGTAGAGCATATAAATTTTTATATTTTGAAATGTATCTCTGAAAAGTATCACTGTGTACATATTGATATCTATTCTAAATATTTAACCGACGGATTTTCAAAATATGAGAATAAATTTCCTTTTATTAAAATAAAATTTTTTAAAATATTAGTTTTTCATAAATTTATAATCTATTATAACTTCCTTCTAATTATCATCGAAAAAACTTTTTGCGTTTAGTATGGAAGTCTTTAATATATCATAACTATATGCAATAATAAAATTATTTTATATCACGATTTTACATATTTGTATACTTTGTTATTAATTTTGGTTACAATATTATAGTTGATAATCTAATAGTTTTATGGAGATATTTTTTAAGGAAGAAATATATATGGTAAATAAAGCTTGCACATTATTTCTTCTTTTCACTATTTATCTAATCTCATATTGATAAACCAACATTATATTATGCATTTTAACTGCTGCATATTCATATTTTTATCTATTATTAAAAATTCTAGTATACACAAAATGTCTTAGCCTAACCATAATGTTTTTTAAATATGAATTTCCTTCATGAAAATAATTTTATTTTCTAATCATATTTAAATAGAGTTATTGTTTACTTGAATCAAACATCTTGAATTTTAGCAATGAATGGAAATATTAGGCTGCAAACGATACTGATAAGTGAAATAATATTTCAAAGTCCACTTTAAAAGCTTTTTTGAGTAGAATCCCAATTTTCAATTATGTTTAAATGCAAACTAGATAGTTCCACACACAATATTGAGCTTTCTAATTATTCACCGTCCAAATTATGCTATTTTTACTGATTCTAAGGTTAATTACCATATTATTTCGTAGTAGTTTTAACTAATTATCTAATTAGTTTTGAATTCTCTAATGCTAATTATGTAGAACATTGTCTCGGAAAGCATACCAGATGTTTTCAATACAATCAAAATGGAAAGACACTTATTTTTAAGTGATTTTTAATGAAATTGTCACGAAGGGAAAAAATATCATCCTCCATAAGCGAAACCTTTTGCAGTTGCTTTGAATTCTATAACGTGACTTAAAAATCCATAAGGATAAAAGACAGTCATCTAGATCTTCATTTAGAAGTTATTACGTTTAACACCACACAATCCATAGAATTCACTTCTACATAACAATAACAAACCCCCTATGTAAAATTTGATGAAACTTTCAGTCTAATTATGATAATTCCTTTCTTTCAAGTTATACGAGCTTATTATTTTTTTATAAAGCAAATATGTTTCTCATCTTCAAACAATGAATCATATGCCGTTCCGAAAAATTAAACTATAATATTCGCTAAACTACTTTGCATTAATTTGCAAAATTTAATATTTCCATACTCTTGCAAAATAAAACAGGAAATTTCTCAGTTTTAAGCTCATAATACATAAATATATCTAGTATTACTGTGTGGAATTTATTGAAAAATTCTATAAATTGTTACATCAAGAGTATTTTGTCATCATATTATTCTACAAGCATTAATCCAATTGATAATAAAATCACTCTTTAATTCTGCTTATTATAAAGACAGTGATACATTTTGAGACAGAAAAAAAGAGATATATCTGTAATTGGTCAAACTCAATATACTTTAACGTTATCTCTAATTCACTGAGTATTCATTAAACTTCTTCCTCTCTCAATTTTTATTCAAGGTTTAAATTTACCTCTTCAAACTCTACTTTTCTTTCAGCACTTTCCCAACAAATTTAAGTTCAAAAGTGTCAATAACAACAATACTGTTGTTGTTGTTACTAATGACACTTGGACAAGCCAAGCTCGCTATGCCTAGGCTACGCGAATTTAAGTCAAATGCTACCGTTTTTCGTTTAATCAGAGCACCGTGAAGGTGAAATTACGACTTTTGCTCTTTAAATACTCCGATAGATGGCAGAACCAGAGGATCTACTCTCTCAATTTTGGCAATTGATCTGAAGGGGAGTAAATTTCTCCAGACCATTGCACCCATGGTAACTGCTCAACGACCGATCACTGGACTTTCGATTCCAAAGATTTAATGAGCACGTATATCGCATGTACTCGGTGGGTCTTTGGCGGCATTGAGAATCGAACCCCAACCTTTTGGATGGAAGGCCGATGCCCTAACCACTAGGCTACCACGGCCCCTCAATAAGTATTTGTCGTAATATACATTTTTGATATAGCATTTATACCAGCTCTTCATTTTTGTCATTTAGTCTCATATTTACGTAATTTACAAGACAGAAGTTGTTTTGTCTTATTTGGAAAATTGTATGCAAATGTATGTATGTAATAGTTCGATAAGATAAGAACTCATGGTCAGGAACATATGGGACATACGACCAGCATTTGATCAGTGGATTTCTTAAGAATATTTTCTATGCTTTTGGAATACCGTACTTTTTTTAAAATCAATATACAAATGAAACATTCCAAAGTATGTGAAAATTTAGATTCTGAATATAGGGTTACTCTCTTCTACACAACTGACAGATTATGAGTGGCTGTTCAGAATATTAACACATATATAGCAAATAATTCCCATATTAACACCATATTTTTGTCATGTATATGCTAATTACAATTAAAACTAAATCTACACTCTAAAAAAGCATTGTAATTTTACAGCAAATGTGCTGGCGTTTTGGGCGCCAGTACAATTTGCTGTAAATTTTACAGCATATTCGTAAAACTTTTACAGCACTTTTCTCTGTAATTTTACAGCACGTTTAACTGTAATTTTTACAGCACTTTTTATTGATATTTTTACAGCACTTTTTATTGTTATTTTTACAGCACTTTTTATTGTTATTTTTACAGCACATTTTATTGTTATTTTTACAGCACTATTTTTTGTTATTTTTACAGCACTTTTTATTGTTATTTTTACAGCACATTTTACTATGCATTTTGCTGCATATATTCTTCAAAACCTATTGAAATAGCTATTTGCAGCTATCATTATGTTTTGTAAAGATAACAGTAGAGTATAAATCAATTTTGAAAACACAATAGCTAATTTCCTAATTATAGGCCAACTATTATTTAGAAATTTTTTTATATAATTTACAAAGTACAAAAACATAACAGAAATGTCATTTTTCAGAACATTTTGTGATCAATAGTTTAACTTTCAATACTTAACGAGATTGTTTAACTTTCTTACCTCACAATCGTAACTTTAACAGAGGGTTGAATTTTTTATTACATATTTTTTTTAAAAAAATTAAGAAATAACAGTTATATTGAATAAGATACAAAGCTTAGCATAAAATTGATTTTTGATATATCTTTGATTCTACAGATTTAGGATAAAAATAAACCTTACAAAACATTCCATTATACTAAAAGTACCAAAGGGAAATTAGTTAATGATATAGTATTTTAATTGTACTGTAAAGACAATAAAAGTTTTCTTTATGATATTGTGTAAAGTAATTGATTTTTTCTATTATAATATAAGCAAATAATGATTCTGAGAAAAAAGCAATATAGTTGACAATACACAAATAATTGTAAAGAATTTTTTTATTTACATTTTAATAATTACAGCCATTTAAAGTTGTATAAATTATTTAAAAGTGACAAAACACGAGCTTGGATTTCATCCTTGATGTATTTTTTAGATTTCGTTCCCCGCGAGGGAAGTTGAACAAGCATCTCAAAAACAACAAAAAAAAAAACAAAAAAAATAGACACATGAATAAATAATTTGAAATTTCAAGAGCTGAATATTTCAGAGGAAATGTAGTTTAATAGTTCAATAAAATGCTTAGAAATTTTTATTGTTTTATATAATTGATTGAATTTCCCTAAAATATACTTCTCTTAATAGTTAACAAGTGGTTGTTACATTTATGCAATCACAATCATTTTGATGATAAAAGATATTTCAAGGGATTTTAGCAATTTCATGATAAAAATTTTTGGTAATGAAGGTCTCACTTCTTATGAAGATGATAAAATCTTTACTTCAATTAAATCGTTCTAACTGATGTTTTCGATCTCGAAAAACTAATTTGTAATTGATTTAATTAAAATAGAATATAGAATTTGTTTTATAAGGATCCATTTATGTTATCGAAAATTATATCATCTGAGAAGCAAATCATAACATTTCCAATTGAGAATTACAAATTTTTAGAAATAAAGTGCGAAATATGAACTTTATGCCCACATTTTAAAGATAACATACAAAAACCGATTTTAAGTTAAAAAAATTTATTTTGTAGAGAATATGGAAACATTTCTTTTGTATACATATATACACAATTTAAAAACATTTCCATCGAAAATGAACAGAAAAATTAAAATGCTATAATGTGTCAAAGTAACAATAATTTATGAAATAACATTTTATAAAACATTTGCTTAAAACTGAATTCCTTTAATTCGTAAATAGTTACTTCAAAAGTGAAATCTAAGTTGTCTTAGAGTGAGATCAAAGTTGTGTTTCCCGCTAAGAAAACTTTAATTTCAATAAAAAATTACATGAAATAGTGCAAAATTAGGAAATATAAAAAAATTGCTGTTCATTAAGTCTGCATATTTACGGCATTATATACGTACCTAGAGATAAATAAAGGAGAATACAATTGAAGTTGTATCAAAAAAGATATATTTAACTCTAAAACAATTTATTTAGATTTTCTTAGAATTTTATATATTCATATGATTTATTTTCAATAGAATGTTAGCAGAGTAAAACAGTATTTGATGAGGTCAATAAATGTAACAACAAATTTTTGATTTTGGGTTAAAACAATTCAAACCTTGTGAATTATATAAATAATACATATTACAAATTAATACACATGGTGTGCAAGGTAAGTCTATAATATGTCCTGCATCCTGAGAAGATGCGGAAATCTAAAACCAATAAACAAATTCCTGATTAATTTATTTATGATTAACTTTTATATTTATTTCTAAATTTCTTATTTATAATTTACTAAGCAGTAATTTTTCTTAAAATAAAATTTTGAATACTTTACTTGGAGAAGACTTGAAAAATTCTAAATATTTTTTCAAGTATTCTCCAAAATCTGCAGATAGAAGAATAATACACGCTCCAATATCCTCTTTTCCATCCAACTCCTCAATGGTTGAAAATCGTATTTTACAACCTCCAGGAGGAGAAATTTTTAAGAAATTAACAATTCTTTTAATTTTGCTAGATGATGCCAACTTAAGTCTTTCATTTAAAAGTACAGCAGTGAAAAACTTAAAATGGTCCAAAATACTTTGCTTTAAAAATAAGCAATCTTTCTTTTAATGTGGAAATATCACTAGGTGTGTTAGTATCTTTTCTTTGAAATGAAGAAGTCTCATATTAATTTTACAGCCTCTTCAATCATAACATCAAAAAACACACTGTATTTTGGCTTCTTGTCGGACATCACAATGAAGGACAAATAGAAAACTTTTAAAAATACACGTGCTTACAAAAACTCTCATACTCTCCTAATACCTATTCCATCTTTCAAATATGGCAAAAATTGGTAAGAAGAGGCTTTACTCTGAATGGTCTTACTACTAAAAGTTATTTTTGATTATTCTATTTTTAAAACTTCTTTTACGAATCAAACGCTTTCTTCATGAATTCTTATTTTCTCTAAACATAGGTATATTTAAATTTTTTTAAAAAGTGTGACTATATTGGAAGGTAGTATTTAATGTGCACAGTAGTATTAGAAAAATCTTGAGCACAATATGTTTTAAATGTGTTAAGCAAGAACAAATTACAAAGTTTTCTCTCATGTATTTGTTTCGTAATTATAATTTTAAATTAGCTTTTCTTTTTATGAATTTCAGATTTTTTTCACTAACACGTAAATAAACCATAAATAGCACTACAAATTTCGCAATTTTTAATAAAATAAAGTTAAATTTGCAGTAATAATATAATTTTTTACAAAAAAAATGTGTTGCCAGAAATTTTGTTTTATAAATATCAAACTACCAACTAGATTTCCCAAACAGATTTTTAATTAATGTTCTAATTAATAATATAAATTTAAAAAATTAATCATGGTTATAAAATAATAAACTTTACATTTTCTAAATAAATGTGTGACCTTAATTCGAATAGTACTTCCTAATATGTATTTAAAAAAAGAATATTTCTTATATATTTGTTATAAAATAAGGATTTTAAAAATAAATATTTGAAAAAAACATTACATTTTTCATTGAAATGCATTTTTATATTTCAGGCAAATTCTAAACACAAGACCATTTATTCTAATAAATATCATTATTTGTAAAATTATTTTATTGAAAGAATTTACTAACAATTATGCCTAAAAAATAATTATTTTAATGCATGTTACAAAATTGAATTGAATTAATGATCAAAATTAGAATTCAATTTAACGATCTGTATTAAAAATAAACATTTTTTAATAAAATTCTAATCAAAAAAGTATTAAAAAATATAAAATTATGTTATATTTAGTTAATATACAATAAATTACATCATTTTACAATGAAAGAAAAATCAGGAATTTTCAACAACGAAATAATATAGAAATTCCGTTAATATATTTAATATATATCTAAAAGAATATAACAATTGATGATTATTTAATTTCGAAAGAAATATAGCTAAGCAATTTTATAACAATGGAAGCACTTAAATACAATTCTGATTTCGTCAAAAATTTGATAATTAAAATACTAATCAATTATGTTACCAAACTACTATAAAATATTTTAAATATTTATAAAAAGTTATTAAAAAATATTGACACTGAATTAATACAAGTAAATATGATCGTTTCTAAATTCAGCTTAGAATTTTTTGAAATGTTGTCAAATTTATGAGAATTTATATAAATCAAAGTTAGCTAACAACTTGCATAATAAACAATATGAAAAGTATACGTTACCTTATATTTGGTGATTAAATTTCAATAGAACTTCAACTAAAGGAACAAGTATTCTCAAAATATCAGCAGCTTCACTAAGCGAAAACAAGGGCAAATAAATGGCGAAATTAATTTGATTCATTTTTCACAGGAACAGAAGAAACTTTTATCTCGTCTATTCATTGCGCATGCCCAATAGCAAACGATTTTCTGCGGCTGAATTTTACAGTAAAATTTACTGCAATCATTAGTGTTCTTAAGACAGCTAATTAAAGAACAGTGATTTTTACTGTATTTCTTCCGTTTTTTTACAGTGTAGAT
>JAJQOW010001701.1:0-36732 GCA_037975125.1 Latrodectus hesperus | reverse complement strand
AATGTAGTAATTTGACTCTGAGAAGAAGAAAAGAACATTGTGAAATTTGTCATCAGAATTGTTTCAATTAAACAGCAGGTAATGGTACAATTTGTATTTTATATTTCAGCAATTAAGCATCTTTACGTTTTGCTACAATAACCGCTTAACTCAAATTAAATCGACATTTTACTTTACCAAAATAATGTATGAAAATTAGGTTGACTGAAATATTGAAGAATTAAAATAAGTTAAATTTGAATATTTATTATAAATTTAACAGTAAAAACTCGATTGCTTGAATCACTTTTATGCCCAATATTGAGCATAAGAATAATTTAAACTCAAAATTGAGATTCATAATTTTATATACTATCAAACAATAAATATTTGGACACCTGTGTAAAAGAGATTAATACAATTTATTCTCATACAATAATTGGTAGAGGATCTGTGTGGGATACAAGACCACACACATAATAATCATTTTGTGCAATTTACTATTCATTTTTCAAAGAATCCATTGTATCTACGATAATGAAATTATAAAGATATGGTTGAAAATGATGGTAATAACTATATAAAAATATTATGAAATTCATGTGTGAATTATTTGAATTTTTTTCACAAAATTTTTTAACTTGTAAAGAAAAATATTTTAAATTGCAGTATTTTTAGAAAGTTAACATTGTGTTTGCTTAAAAATCTATGTGCATAGAATTTAATTTTGAAGGAAATGATTTTTCTTTATTGTCTATTCTTCAGAAACGATCTTTAAATTTTCAATAAAAAATATAATTATAGCAAAGAATGTATTGTATTTTTATATAATATTTCAATCCTTTTTTTTTTATCTACATCAACTTCGTTTCATACATGAATCTGAAGCTAAGAATATAATTCAATTCTTTTTGCCCTTCAGAAGCATGTTATAACTTTTAAAAGAACAAAGTTTACAGAGAATAGTAAATAATTCTTTCTGTATACAAATAAAAAAAGTTTTGCAATAAAGTAATAAGCATTATCTAAAGTATTTTCATATATAATAAAAATTATAATCCGACGAAATGATTTTAGTTCTGGAACATTATGGAAAATATTATTGGTTAGAATTATAACTGTGTGTACAGTGGTACTATGAATACATTAAAATATATCAGAAATCTATCAAGTTCCCTATTAATATATTTACTGAGAAATAAATAGAGAAAATTCTGAGAGTCTTATATTAAAAAAGGAAAAGATTTATCCCTTAAAGCAAATGATCATATGAATAGTGATAACTTTTAATAAAAAATAATGGAAATATTTAATAAAAAATATTGAAATTACTTTTATAAAAGAACATGATTTCGTATGTATATTTCACCAAAAAATCCAAGTATACATTTTTGTTTTTGATTCATTTTATAAGTCAAACAGGAATATAAATATATTATGCTTTTTTCGGATTACTTTATTATTTATTAAGAAACTTTATTTGTTTGAAGCCTGAATTTTAATGGTATATATATATATATATATATATATATATATATATATATATATATATATATTTGCTCAAGAGGAGTTACAGTTAATATTACGTTCAATTAAATATTTTTATCAAAGAGAAGCTTATCAAAAATATTTCAGCAAATAAAATTTTTGAATTCAAGCGAATATTTTTGTTTGAATTTCGGATTGAAGTAAACTTAATGCATCTGCAAAAAATTATTTTTTAATCTACAGTGAATTAAAGCACTACTTTTCTACATTGAAGCACCAATTTTCTGTGGCTGATTTGTAATTTGCTTTCATTTATGATAAGCGAAATTGGTTACTCAGTTTTTTAAGGAAAATTCCAGACAGAAGTTTTCTTAGGTAAATCATTCAATGATAATAGATTCTTAGGTAAATCATTCAATGAATAAAATTTAAAGCTTAGATTTTGATTGACAGCAGACAATTTTAAGTAAATTCTAAATCAATAAAAATAATGTATTTTCTTTTCCTTTTTTAAATATTTTTGGACACTGTAATTTTACTTAAGAACTCGGATATTATTGTTATCTTAGTTTTTTCAACATTATTTAAATTTTGAACTACGTGTTCTAACTTAGTAATCCATATTATCTTTCATCTAATCTAAGCTGATCGAGTGATAAGGAGATATTTTCAGAATTTGTTCTGTGAGAAAAATACCAAAATATCGCACTAAAAATATATATATAGTTTCCAAAATATATTATTCTGCCGTTAAGCATTCTTAAAAGTTCGATCTTGAATGAAACTTAAAAATCCTACAATTACTATTAGCCTTTAGTTGCTGTTTTTAAACCCAATTCGTTGTTTAACAAACTTATGTGAGAAAAAATCTTATAGAATGACAATCCTAGGTGTTTCAAACAATAGAACTCTTTCCATTGTATTAAAAAATGTTTTGAAGAGTAATTTTAAGACTATATTTAAAACAACCTTCACACAATACTTCATCTTTATAAATAATTAAGAAAGCGAGTTAATAAAATTCTTCAAAAACTTTGTGATTTTACGGGAATCCAGAAATTCGAATTTTGCTTTTTCGAAATTTAATGATATTTGAATACCAGCCATATAAATTATTTTCAATCTTAAACAATGTTTATTATTAATGTGAATGCCTATTATTATTTCATAAATGAATATTTATTTGAAAAAATTTACAAATTGGTTGGTTTATCGCTCTATGTCCGCTTTTTGCTGACAAAGATTAGTTCGACTGGGTAAATGCGGTTTAAATTGGATTTTATATTATTAAAAGACCCGCGTAAGAGGCAATCCGGATCCCCGAATTGTTAAGCTGAACGCAAAGGTACTAAACCTGATGCAAATTTTTCTCAATAAAACAATTCTAATAATGTGTAATATTTATTACATTGATAAATGTAAGTATAAAATAAGTTGTCAACTAATATTTCAATATTTATGTATCTTATCAGCAATAAAATTTTCATTTTGTAAATTTTAACTTTATTTTATGCAACTTATAATTTATAACTATATTTCTAATTCGATATACTGTTTTTTAATAGCAGGTTTGAATATATTTTCAGTTGAAACAATAAATTATAATAACATCTTTGTTAAAACTATGTGTCTTTAAAAAAAAGATTGCTTTATTCTTTTCATCATTTTTATAGAAAGGATTCCAGTAATTCAGACATTTTTTATGCATCTATTTGGATCTATTTTATATGTAACTGAGCCCATTAAATGTATTCGCTTATTCCTATTGGTAAAAACACCAATTTAAAGAACAAATACAAAACATTCCCAATAATAAACTTTTGTGGAAACAGTCTAATAAATAACATTAATTTACTTAAAATCTATTTAGATTATCTTGATTAAACTTACCTTTATTTTAATTTTAGACTTAAGTCTGAGAAGTCCAATGTTTCATTTGGTTTTATAGTTGTCCTCACAACTGCATCCTAGTTATTCTTAATGCTTTTTTGCAATAATTACCATTCCACACGTGGTGAAAACGAAGTTTCTATACAGCTTAAATTTCCAATGGGGATGTTGATAAAATCCTGAGAAGCTTTATAAGAGCAGTTGCATGTAAACAGGTGAGCAGTTTTTGACATACCAGTGACATGCGCATCTTAATTAATGATTATCCCCTATCAAGTCAGAACAATTACTCTAAAAGCATACGTGGACATGGTAAAAGGAAGCTTGCATTTTCAATCTTCAGATCTACAATTTTATTTCAGTGCCTATATGGACTCATGATTTTTAAGATAGGTGGTGATCATATTTATATAAGATTCTTGAAGGATATAATATAGAAAATTCACATTTTGGTAAAAGTTACCAGATGGGTACGGGATTGGCGCGATTTCAAATTTTGGCACCAAGCGCTCTACAGCTCTGTCGCCAACCTAAATTGCGTCACTACGCGCGATAAATTTCAACCAATAACGATCGCGTTCGAACTTCAGCTTTGAAATCACGCGTTTTTTCGAATTCCAAATATTAAAAAGTTGAATATTTCATTACAATTAAATACTGTAGAAGTTTTAAAATTCGAATAAATAGAAAGGAAATTTTTATCACTTGATTTTAAATATACCGAGCAATGGCGCCCACCTTAAAAAAAACATCAGTGTAGCGCTACCTACTGCAGTGCCAACCGGGCAGTAAAACTAAATTTCGAACGTTAAAAAATTTCACTTTTTGTTTAAACTCGAATTTTAAATATACCGAGCAATGGCGCCCACCTTAAAAAAAACATCAGTGTAGCGCTACCTACTGCAGTGCCAACCGGGCAGTAAAACTAAATTTCGAACGTTAACAAATTTCACATTTTGTTTAAACTGGAATTTTAATATACCGAGCAATGGCACCTACATAAAAAAAATATCAGTACGCGGCACATTCTAACACTAACATGCAATACACACAACTTAAAAATTCATATACTTACTTTCTTACTACCATCACGCTCTAAATAAAAAAAACGTAAGTTCAAAACATTCTCATCCATAGTTAATTATCGTTAGCAACACACAAACTCCAAAATTCGAATATTGAAACTCAATTATTAAATATTATTCTAAAATAGTTTCAAGGGTTACATACAAAACGCGCATGTCACGCGATCACGTTACCCAATAAAAAAAAATAGGTCATACATACGTAATCCGAACCGTTAAACCAGTTTGACGAACTTATCGCACCACTTTATCGCCTGCTTGGCGCATTTTACCCTCCGTACCCATCTCTTCACTTTAGCGCACATTTTTCAACTTTTATCACAGTACTAGAAGCATTTGTTGATTTTTATCAGCTGTGATACTTACAACTGCGTCATAGACATTTTAAATATATAATGATCTGGTATCATGTGACTAACCTTATAATAGCATCTAACCAGAAGCAAACATTATAGAGTATATTATTAAAAAAATTTCTGGAATACAGCCTCCAAGTAAAGTTTTTTTCTTGCAAGACATAGCAAAACGAAAATTATTTTAATTCTCATAAAAATCATTTAAATTATATTGATCCTGATCAAGATTGTAAAATGCTTATAAAGGGTGTTTTAAAAGTATTTTACTATTTTAATTTTTCAGTAAGGCTCCATCTATGATATATATATATATATATATATATATATATATATATATATATATATATATATATATATATATATATATATATATATATATATAGATAGATAGATAGATAGATAGATAGATAGAGAGAGAGAGAGAGAGAGAGAGAATGAATTTCAGTATTAGACGTATAAATTAAAAAAATCTTAAGGTAATCACAAATGCTGTTTTTATTTATTAAACCTAATAGCAAATATTTTCGAGAGCAGAAATTATTTTGGAAACATCATAAAAAATTAAGCTAGATATTTTTTTAAATAAATATTTTCCCTATTTTTATAACATAATCCTTTTAAATGTACATGAGTTACCGAAATCTTATTTTTAGTTCCTGTTAGTAATATTTGGTACTAATTAATGCTAACATGCTTACAGATTAAGTAACTAATACTTATTAATCCCTATTTTATCGATGCATGTGAAAATAAAATTATTTTTAAACAATTTTTCGCGATGCTTTGTGGCTGACAACGTAAAATTTAAAAACGGAACAATTAAGAATAAATTCCTGCTAAATAAATATAATGTTTAGCATAAGAATATTTCATGGAAGATTAAAATAATATGAAATTGCTTTTTTCACTTTATATCACATTCTTTATTTTAAAAAGTAAATTTTATTAAAGTAATTTATCAGTACTTTATAACGAGAAAAATAATTTTTATTGTAGAAAATTCTTTCAATTCAATTTGAAAAAAACGTAGCTTTATAAAGAAAAACCATTTATTTTTTGGTTGAACATTTATTTCTTCCATGAAGATTTTTTAAAACAATCACGTTTAAAAAATATCTACAAATGAAATTTTTATAAATGTATTTGTCTTACATTAATTTTACTTTAAAATATATGCATTTATCCATTCCTACTGGAAATTTTTAAATTGTATAAGGGCCAAAAACAGATTGAAATAATAAATTGGTATGTATGTAATTTTGTATCAATGAAATCAAAATAAAACTTTTTAGACAAAAAGCAAATATTTGTTTAGTATTTATGGTGACTTTTAAATTATTTCAGTAAAATTACTGTCAAAATTTTTCATTTTAATAGAAAAGAGTGAAAAATGACAAGCAAAATTCATTAGAGATTTGTTAGAATCTATACAAAGGGTCCGATTTTAATAATGAATATGCGAAAATTTTTAACCTGCAAAGAATTATTTTTAAGAAAATTTTAGACATAGCTTAATAGCTTAATTGATTACTTTTAAAGAATACAGTTTCTATGCAAAGCTGAATACAGTTATGAATACAAGTTTTAATGCAAAGTTGAATACAGTTATGAATACAGTTTTTATGCAAAATATTTATATTTACATTTTTTTATTAATAACGGTGGTAATATTTCAGGAAGAAAAGTTTTATGTAAAAAATATTTGAGATGATAGTTAAATTATAAAAATTTGAGTAACTGATAGTTTAGTTTAAATAGCAGTTTAAATAGCATTTAAATAGCATTTTAATTGAATGTAAATTTTATGATCACTATTTAAAGAAACCGCGTGAAAGGATTTTTAATTTTCAATTGAAAAGTTTTTTTATACCTATTGTGAAAATAAAGATAAAAAAAGTCTTCATATTTTTACATTTCCTTTTATATTATATTTTTTCATGTGTGAATTTGACAGCTTCTTAATTTCTACATAAATTATACAAAATAGTACGAGTATTTTATTAACATATAAAAGTATTCCTTAAATGTGGTTTTACATGCTTTTCCATTGTTTCGTATTAGAATTGTTTAATCAACTTTTTATGCACTGCTTTTAAGTATTTAACTAGGTTACTATAAATTTGCCACATTTGTGAAAACATCTTCGCACACACGTGAGAAACACATGAAATTTATGCAAATAATATTTCTCTCTGATTGAGCGTGTACTAACCTTATTCTTTTTTTTTTTTTGCTACTATAATGTATAAATTAAATATTCTATAATAATATATTTATTAAATTTTATTTTAATCTAAAGAAATTGATTTTTAGAATCTTCAATTTCTAAAAAATTAGGTTTGAAGTAATATTTGTTTTTTTCTTGGAAATAAAAGTATGTATATATGAAAATAATATCGCATGAAATACAATGTTATTTCATCAGTATATACGAACATACCTATGTTCATGCGTACATACTCATAATTATTCAAATCTTGAAACTTTTACATACTTTTATTGATTTTTAGAAACACTACACAGTTTCTCAGAATTCTATAAATTATCCACTTTTTAGAAAAATATGTTATTATCAAGGTATTTCTTTTTGTTTTACAGATAATGTATCCGATTGTATTTTTTTCACGCCTAAAAAATATTGGTTATTTCTAATAATATAAACATAGAAAAATAATTATGTAATAAGTTTTGTAATAATAAATAGCTTCAGAAAAATAAAAAAAATTGAAATTGAATTTATTATTTGAAAAGCATGCATTGCATACAAGTTGTCATTACACTGTATCCAACTTAGTCAAAAATCCGTTGCATTCACTGATTGCGGCTAGATCACTTGAAAAAATCGGTTGCTATCGCAATGTTCTCGTATTTAAATTATAGTTCTTAAGGAATAAATCAGAAATAGGAAGAGAGAATGGATTTGGTCCCGACCAAATCAAAATATCTGTTGGGTTCCTGCTCCCAAATTATTAGACCAACTCTATTGGAGTGTCAAAGGAATCTGAGTGGAGGTGTATTCATTAGATTCTTTAAAATAGATTATGTGACCGTAACATTGAATTGTAGATTTCTTGGTTTTAGAAGTATTTGGCACAAAATGCTATTATAAAGTAATACTTTACACCTATTCTTATGAATTACACAACCAATAAGGAAGAAAGAATATGAGAATAGACTGTGTGATGTGTTAACTTACGCAAAGTTTAATAAAATATACATTTACTCACCAGACAATATATACATATACATATATAGTAGAGAATTCTGTTATATTGTACTCGTTTGATGCAGATTTCTTATAGGTGTGAATATTTTCCGCTTATATTTATGAAATATGACATTTGTGACTCAGAAAGTCGGACATAGAAATTGAAATCGAAGAAAAAAAAACATTAAAGATTATTTTGTGTGTCCAAATGAATTGCCATCGTGTTCTTTGTGAAACATTTCAGTAGATTATTGCAAATCGAAAATAATTTTTGAAAAAACAAATATTCTTAAGAAAATGTTTCCAAGAATTTATTTGTATATTTTAGACTTATGATTAATTTAAATGAGAGTCTTATATTCTATGAGAATAAGAATTTATGTAATAATAAATATTCATAGATAATTTATGTTATAGACATTAAATGTAAATCAAAATTTAAAACCATTAATTTCAATCAAAAGAAAATTTTTCGATGTATCAAATTGCAAATCCAGATGAAAAATTGCATTAAATTTAAATATATTAAAATGCTTTTGCAGTTGTACACAAAAAATAGAATGCAATTCATATGAAATGAATATGAAAATAAAAGATTATGCATCTAACAAATATGTAATGATGTTAAGTACAAATTTACACATCATAATAATAAAACGTAACACTGCATGAAACTCTGGTTTTCTCACAAAAAATTTGTCATAAAAAAATACCTAAACTATATCAATTTAAGACATTCAATTTTAGATTCATTTAAAATGTTTGAATATTTTTTGTAAGCTATAAAGATGCATTTTTTGTGTGTGTAGTTATTTTGATTTATTACTAAATTGAAAGAAAGCATCCTAAAACATTTACGTTCAATTTAAAGGATTTTGAAAACAAAATAACATGATATCGAATTGGTCCACAATGTTATTTCTCATTCTTCTCAAGCCTCTGTAGAGTTCTATTATTTATTGAAAACTGAATATTTTATCATGAAAGTATCACACATACTAAGCATTTTCTTTTTTCACAATACGATTAAATTTTAACTATATGTTGGTTGCAGGGTATTAAAGTACATCTTAACTCTCACTTGTTTACGAAGAAAACTCGTGGAAAAAATTTTTCACATAAAAATAGCTGAAAAATAGTTTCATATAATTCTTTCCTATATAATTTATGAATAAATTATTATAATTTACGAATAGTTCATTATATATCAAAAATATTTTTTTCATAACTTTTCCAATAATGCTTTCGGTTTGTGTATTTGCACAACACCAATGAGTCACTAGCGATGATCTTGAGTGCAGTTTAAAAAAATAACGAAAACAATATATCTCGCTTTAAACCATACTGCAAATCATGTGATCCATACCTGTTCCGGTACCTATGGAATTCATGCATAACACTCTTCATTCAAGATCATGATGCAATAAATATTCTTCCGTTCACTCGGAAACTTCGTAAATATCAAACTGATAATTTTTTTAAACATTTTTCAAAATAAAAACTGCAAGTATGTTTCTAGTTAGCTTCAAGCATTTTGAAAGTTCTACATCATGGATCATTGCGGTCTACCAGAAGAACGGTGCTCTTCAGACTGTAACTATCACTTGTTTATATGAAGATGGGATATGGATACTGCGTTTGTGCGTCCTATCAGCGCATTTGTTATAAAGTATTCTTGGTAGTTTTCCAGGTTTTCTCCTTTGGGATAGACAATTCTATTTTCCTATCTTTTAAAACATTAGTCTAGAAAGCTATATTACGTGAGGATATTTTGAATAGATTTATAACAATCTTTAGCTATTTAACTGTAAACTGCGTGTTGTATCAATCTAATTAATTAACTGTCAGTTTTTAGAAAGTTTCGACGTTGAGAATTTTTGTTATAATCTTAAAATTTCTCGAAATAATGTGGAAAAAAGAAAGTGTTAAATTTTCTTTTCCTAATTTTGGTACTGAGATAAAATTATTATCGATATCAGGAAATATAATAATAAAAAAATTTATTTTAAGTGACTCTCCGGAATGGAAATTAGGAATCTAAATAGGAAAAAATTAATTAATTCCAGGCCCTTTGTTAGCAAATGATTCCCTGTTGGCAACTTTCTATTATTGCTTTAATGGCAAATAAATCATTATTTGACATAAAACGTGAAGTTTATCAAGGAAATATTCCGAAATTTCAAACTGCTTTATACTTCAAACGTTTAGGGACCCAGAAACTTTTGACTTCAGTATTAATTGTGTTTGTGTTTGATATATGGACTGGCTTGTACTTTGCTATGATACTTTATATAAATTTATAATAGTAAAGTAGAAACTATAATATAAAATAAAGTTTAATAAGTTCAACAGTATAACAAAAGAATTACAAGCATGGTCATTTTGAATCGAAATTATAGTTTCCTTTTATTGATGCAAAATAAGTTCTGAAATTTTATGGTCATTTCGAATCGAAATTATAGTTTCCTTTTATTGATGCAAAATAAGTTCTGAAATTTTATGCAAAATACATAATTTTAAAAATTTATTTCAGATAAGAATTGCTATTAAATATATTTTTATGAAATTAATAAAGAAAAATAATGCCTTTATAGTATATCCATGAACAGTATTTCTGTAATAAGCCTATGTTTATGTATTGTAGAATTATTAAGCGTATTGTCTTTGAAAATTCATTACATATCAACTTAAATTGAGTTTTAAATTTATCCCATAGCATACATTTAGAAAGTAACTAAATACTTTGATGTATAATTTGAATACACACACACACACACACTCACACACACATATATATATATATGTGTGTGTGTGTGTGTGGGATTTGGGATTGAAAGCGCCACCTGAGGGCCATTCGTGTGGAGTTCGCTGACGGACATACAGAAAGGAAGAGGAGAACGACGAGGAGATGGAATAGGAAGATTTTTAATTTGATCTTGTGATTTTGGACTAATTTCGAATTATAATTAAGATGTTAGAATATGATTTGATATTTATTTTTAAATATGTAAATAGCTTTATCTTGTTCTTTCAAAATATAATTAAATAATTAAGCATTCATCAGTCATTATTTCCTGATAGAAAAAACAGAACTAACAATTTTGATGTCAGAAGTGGTACGTGTTGATGCTGATATGAGGATGATTGTAACGATGACGAAAAAATATTAATTATGTTATGAACGGGTTGTGATTTTCAAGTTTGGTACTCCGAATATTTTAACTACTTTGGATACTACCGTTACAAGGATAATCATCCTATAAGTCAAGCATCAGAAAAAGGTATGTACATTTTTTTTAAATTTCAAGATGAAGTTAAATGACGTCAAATAGATACGCATTGCATTGCAGATCATTAAGTCGGACATAGTAAAAGTTCTATATAAATTTATTTTCGATTCTGACAGAGATTGGTCAAATCGAAAGCGTATAAGAGACTTTTCTGGTTTTAATTTTGCTATTGAAAGTGAAGAATTTAAAAAGAAATTAAAAGTAATAGAAGATAATTTTTCTTTGAACGAATTAATTACAATTTCTAATATTTTAAATATCTCTTTCGAAGGAAATAAATCTGAAATAGGAAAAAGTATACTTGAGCAATTGTGTTCTTTGAACTCTTTAGCTGAGGGAATGAGCGACGCCTGTATGTTGGAATCGTAAGTAGACGAAACAAAAATGAAAACTAAACAGATTCTCCAATGGAATGTGGAATAAAACTTTAAATGTGTGTGATATTGCTAATGAACTTAGTAAAAAGAATGATTTTCAAAATATTTACATCAATTATTCTGATATCAGAAGCACAGTTACCAAATTTAATGCTGAGTCGCATGAAAACATAAATAACTGGCGCTAAAGTGAAGAGATGGGTACGGAGGGTAAAATGCGCCAAGCAGGCGATAAAGTGGTGCGATAAGTTCGTCAAACTGGTTTAACGGTTCGGATTACGTATGTATGACCTATTTTTTTTTATTGGGTAACGTGATCGCGTGACATGCGCGTTTTGTATGTAACCCTTGAAACTATTTTAGAATAATATTTAATAATTGAGTTTCAATATTCGAATTTTGGAGTTTGTGTGTTGCTAACGATAATTAACTTTGGATGAGAATGTTTTGAACTTACGTTTTTTTTTATTTAGAGCGTGATGGTAGTAAGAAAGTAAGTATATGAATTTTTAAGTTGTGTGTATTGCATGTTAGTGTTAGAATGTGCCGCGTACTGATATTTTTTTTATGTAGGTGCCATTGCTCGGTATATTAAAATTCCAGTTTAAACAAAATGTGAAATTTGTTAACGTTCGAAATTTAGTTTTACTACCCGGTTAGCACTGCAGTAGGTAGCGCTACACTGATGTTTTTTTTAAGGTGGGCGCCATTGCTCGGTATATTTAAAATTCGAGTTTAAACAAAAAGTGAAATTTTTTAATGTTCGAAATTTAGATTTACTGCCCGGTTGGCACTGCAGTAGGTAGCGCTACACTGATGTTTTTTTTAAGGTGGGCGCCATTGCTCGGTATATTTAAAATTCGAGTTTAAACAAAAAGTGAAATTTTTTAACGTTCGAAATTTAGTTTTACTGCCCGGTTGGCACTGCAGTAGGTAGCGCTACACTGATGTTTTTTTTAAGGTGGGCGCCATTGCTCGGTATATTTAAAATTCGAGTTTAAACAAAAAGTGAAATTTTTTAACGTTCGAAATTTAGTTTTACTGCCCGGTTGGCACTGCAGTAGGTAGCGCTACACTGATGTTTTTTTTAAGGTGGGCGCCATTGCTCGGTATATTTAAAATTCGAGTTTAAACAAAAAGTGAAATTTTTTAACGTTCGAAATTTAGTTTTACTGCCCGGTTGGCACTGCAGTAGGTAGCGCTACACTGATGTTTTTTTAAGGTGGGCACCATTGCTCGGTATATTTAAAATCAAGTGATAAAAATTTCCTTTCTATTTATTCGAATTGTAAAACTTCTACAGTACTTAATTGTAATGAAATATTCAACTTTTTAATATTTGGAATTCGAAAAAACGCGTGATTTCAAAGCTGAAGTTCGAACGCGATCGTTATTGGTTGAAATTTATCGCGCGTAGTGACGCAATTTAGGTTGGCGACAGAGCTGTAGAGCGCTTGGTGCCAAAATTTGAAATCGCGCCAATCCCGTACCCATCTGGTAACTTTTACCATAACTGGATAGAAGGTTTTTGAAACTGTATCGAAACTGTTCCATTTATCAGATTTACAAAAGTTTATTTTTGCTAAAAGATCGCTTGGTGGAAATGCCTCTTCACTTGTTAGCATAGAACCGTGGCAAAAATTAAAAGATGCTTTAATCGACGATTTTTCCGTTGAAATAAATTCAGCTAATCTTTACGAATTACTAAGTAAAAGGAAAATGAAAGATTCAAAATCCGTTCAGGAATATTTTTTATAAATGAAAGAACTTTGTCACTCAGGAAAAATTGATGACGCCGCATTAATACATTATGTGATTAAAGGGCTTAATGATAAACATGAAAATAAAATTATTTTATACGGGTGCAAAAACTTGATAGAATTTAAAAATAAACTTAAAGTGTATGAAGTAATGAAAAGTGATTCTGCAAAGAGTAAATATGCTTTCGATAAAATGAAAACAAACCATGATGCAAATTTTAGATCTTATTCTTTTGATAAAAATAAATCAAAATATGATGGTAATGATAAATATAATTCAAGGTATGAATCTAATTTAATTCTAAGTATGAAAATATGAATAAGAATAAAGTAAAATTTGATGGTAATTTTGATTTAAGAAATAGAGTGTGTTATAATTGGGGTTCACGTTCGCATATTTCCAAATATTGTATACATAAATATAAATGTATATGTATGTAAGTGTTTTTCATGTCAATTTTTGGGCATAAATCTTCGGAATGTCTGAAATCAAAAGAAATAAGTTCTTTTGATGATCAACCGAAAATAAATGCAATCAGTTCTGAAAACTTAATTCTTTAGGATATTAAAATTGGTATTTTGAATGTAATTTCATTAATTGATACTGGAAGTCAGAAAACCATATTGAAAAAGAGTTTATATAAAAAAAATTAGACACTGTTAATTTACAATCATCTAATATTTCGTTTACTGGCTTAGGAAAGAAATCAATTAATCAACTAGGTTATTTTAATGCAGAAGTTGAAATTGATAATTCGAAAGTTAATACAATTTTTTTTGTTTTAAATGATGACTCTGTAAGTTTTGATTTAATTGTAGGAACTGACATTATTAACCAAGGTACTTTAATAGTTTCAACCAATGGAGTATCGTTTCACACTAACAAGAACGTAACAGATAATTTCTTAATTAATTTTGTAAATCTTAATGATGAATCAGAAATTGATTTAAGTCACACTAAGGATAAATCATTGTGTTCTGAAATACATTCATTAATAAAAAATTATGTTAATAATAAAAAGAAAGCTGTTGATGTTAAGATGAAAATTAATTTAACTGATGAAATCCCCATTTGTGCTTCTCCCCGACGACTACCACCTTTTGAGAAAAAAAATTGAAACTTAAATTAAAGAATGGTTAACCAAGAGAATAATTCGTAATAGTTCTTCCGATTTCTATTCACCTGTAGTAGTAGTTAAGAAAAAAGACAATACCCACAGACTTTGCATTGATTACAGACGGTTTAGTAAAAAAACTGTTCGTGAACATTTCCCTTTACCAATTATTGATGATGTAATAGATAAATTACATTCTTCCGTAGATCTCAGAACTTTGGATTTAAAAAATTGCTTCTTCTATGTTGACGTTGAAGAAAATTCTTGCAAATATACTTCATTCGTTACACACGATGGTCAATATGAGTTCTTGAAGTGCCCATTTGGATTAACTAATTCTCCGAGTACTTTTCAAAAATACATCAATAATGTGTTTCGGCAATTATTAAAAGAAGGTGTTGTAGTGGTTTACATGGATGACTTAATTATTCTTGCCGAAAACGAAACTGAAGATGTTAGAAAACTTAAACTTGTCCTACAAACTGCGTCGGAGTATGGACTTGAATTGAACTTAAAGAAATGTAATTTTTTGAAACGTGAAATAGAATTTTTGGGCTGTAAAATAATAAATAAAATAATAACCCGTCAACAAATAAAATGAAAGCTGTAATTAATTTTCCCGAACCAAAAAGTGCAAAAGACGTTTAGAGCTTTTAAGGATTGACTGGTTACTTTCGAAAGCTTATTAAGAATTATTCTATTATTGCTAAACCTGTAAAAAAGTGATTTATTGAGAAAAGAGTCTAAATTTAAATTTGGTGAAAATGAAAGAAATTCCTTTAACCAACTGAAATATATTTTATCCACGGAAACCGTTCTTATAATTCTTAATCCTCAAAGTGAAACCGAAATTCATTGTGATGGTTATAGCATTGATGGTTATAGTGCTACTCTTATTCAAAAGTCTTTAGTAGATAATCAGTTCCACCCTGTTTACTGCATGAGTAAGAAGATAATAGAAGCTAAAAACAAATTTTAAAAGTTCAAAATGAAAATCGCAAAACCTATAATTTAAGAAGAAAACAAGTAAGAAAATTCAAACTAAATGAAATTGTTGCTATTAAGCGTATATAACAAGGTCCAGGGCTCATGTTAAAATCCAAGTATTTAGGTCCCTATATACAAAATAATAAAAGTTAAAAGCAATGACATCCATGCTGTTCAAAAAATGGTTTTACTAAAGGTCTCCTGATACTAGTACTTGTGCTGAGTACATGAAGCCTTGGCCCGATGTAACTTATAATGTGCTGAAAGTGGAAAAGACACTGATGACAACGAACTCCTGATTTTGATTTTTTTACCCACTGAATTACAACCTTTTAGGACTAAAACTTTTTATTTCAGACTGTTACCTTTTCATTTTTTTAAAAAAAGAATAGTAACCGAAATGTGTTCAAGACCTTTCCTTTTGAAGATGGTAAATGACGAGAGTGAAGATGCAGCTATCGATTCTCTAACCAGATTCCTCCACGATGGAATCTCTGATTCAAGGAACAAGGGCGATGATTTAGATGAGAATTGAAAAGACGAATTAGATGAGAATTGACAACAATGTTTACAAATATCTTCTTGAACATGTTACTGGTCCTATTCATTTTTTTATTTCAGGAAGTCCTGATTCTAAACGAATGCTGAGGTCAGCTATTGTCATCAGGATGGCTGATTGTGGGATCAGCGCCACCAGAGGGCCATTCATATGAAGTTCGCCGACGGACATACAGAGAGGGAGAGGAGAATGACGAGGAGATGGAAGATCTTGTGATTTTGGACTAATTTCGAATTATAATTAAGATGTTAGAATATGATTTGTTATTTGTAAATATGTAAATAGCATTATCTTGTTCTTTTGAAATATAATTAAATAATTTAACATTTATCGGTCATTATTTCCTGATAGAAGAAACAGACCCCCATATATATATATATATATATATATATATATATATATATATATATATATATATATATATATATATATATATATATTTCCGTAAATATCTTTAAAATTTATCAGTTGCTTGATAAATGCGTTTGATGGCTTAATAAAAATATAACCACGTGTTCGATGCAGATTGTCATTAAAAGATTTAGACTAATCTCAGAAAAAAGTTAAAAATTTCAGCTATTTACAAATTTCTTATAATTTTATCAGAATTTTAGCCAATAATTTTAATCTCTGTATAAATCTTAAGAGCAATTTTGAATTTTTTTCTGATTTTGAAATTTATTCATGAGATGAAATATTTTACTTTTTATACATATTCTAGTTTTTCTAATTCTTTACTCTAATACATTTTACAATACACTTATATGTATATATTATCTGTAATTCTAAACTCGGTTCAAAAATATATGCACACAATGCAAGAATGTCAAAAATTAGTAAAAACTTCTATAAAAGTCCTTTGTAAAATTAAATTAGCTTTAAAGACAGTAAGACAACTTTGCTATCTATAAAGCATATTCTTTCATACTATAATTTTCAATATTTCAAATTATTTTTGTGCTATTTTTGAATAACTTTTGTGTATTTTGACAACATAATGACCATATATTGCTGTAAGGATTTTGATAACTACCGAATAATATTGCTTATCAAAAGGACTTTTAATAGATAAAGGCTATACTTTCATGTGTTGGAAGGGAATAAATACAGAAAACTCCCACTCACTTATCCCGGCTGATGTGCATGTAGAAAGCAGATGCACATTAGTTATCCCTTGTTGTTTATCAATATGTGGAAGTTGCCATTCCGAAGATCATAATACTACCAATAAATCACATGGAGATTTTGGATTGCTTCTAAGGAACGCATTTGTGATATGGATTTTATTTTCTAAAAAATAAAAAAGTTTAACAATTTTTTATAACATTATAGTCATATGTTTGCAACATTTTTAGCAATATTTCTTAGCATACAATGCAGCAGTTTCAGGTTTTTAACGAAACGTTGGTTAGTTTAAACTATTATTCATATATTAGTTTTGTTTATTTTTAATCTATATTTTATTTATCAGTAAAATGCTATAACTCTAAGTGTAAATAAAAGAAGCATTTAACGAGAAAATATTATCAGGGATACTAAAATTTTGAATAAAGAAAATATTTATTCAAAACATCCAAGCAAATATATATGTGGAAAAGTTTTATAATATTCTAATGAAGTTAATTTGCTGTATTTCCTTAGTTAAAATAGATTCCAGAATTCTGCGGTTGACTTAATAATTTTAGTTTATGATTACTTGATACAATACAATTTAAATAAAATCAATTAGTGAAATAGCTTAACGACACGAACTTCAGTTACTTAATCTAACAGCACTCGAGTAAGTCTTAATTTTGAGAATTGAGAAAATACATTCAATAAGCAGAGCTTATTTAATAGGTTATGTTAATTCAATACTCAAATAAATCCACGGGGATTATTCTAGATGTATTTATATTATTCAAGGATAATTTGTATTGAAAATTTGTTTAGTTTATTTAGTATAAGATATAATTAGTTATGTAATAAGTAAAAAAATATTAATATTGTTTTGGTTTGATAAAAATATAACTCACTTCTTTAAGAATTATGATTCTATAAATTTACAATATAAGCTTTCTTCTTTCTTTTCTTTTTCTTTCTTTATTTATTTTGCAGATGAAATAAATTGCTATCTTGTAGGAATAGTGGAAGTATGAGGCAAAAGAAATATAAATTATTGAAAACATTTTTTATTATTTAACTAACTCAGCACTAAAATAATATATTTAAATACATATTGAGAAGTAAATATGCTTCGCAGGTTTCTTTTTGTATACATAATTTAAAAGGAACAATTTTCATTGGTAATAATAGATAAAAGTTTCCAAGCTAACAAAATGTATATACTAATCCTCATATTCACATACATTGGCATTCCTTTAGTAATAACAGTTGCTCAAGAATATAACTATACTCTTTCAATTTTCTGTTTGAACCATCTGGGCTCGAATCTTAGACTCAGATCCCCAGATGCCTAAATCTAAAATTATATAATGCAAGATCACCATTAATTTTTCATTCGCGTCTAAATTGTCTCTTAGTTTTGAGATTATATCCCCTATCAACGCCAGCAACATAATATACAAACTAGCGTTTATTTGGAACAAATAACAATAGAATAAAATAAATGTTACACCAGATGTTACACTTTTGCATATTATACTAAAATTATCAAAATTATGCGTAATCAAATTGTTATGAAACAAACAAACAAATAAATGACTCCAATTTTGAAACATACACATTTAATTAAAAAATTGAACAAAATTTACAAGGAGCCATGTTTGGGTTCGCGACCATCTCACTCGCCTGCTTCGCGTACAATCAGAGTCTCTCTGAAATTAAAATTAAAAATAGGATCTCGAAATCGAAGTGCCGATGGAAAGCCACTCCAAAACAAAGAGAAAATCGCAGCTTCTTCAGACCACTTCTGGCGCCAACCATCTCGTTACTCACCCTCTCCATAAGAGGCTCTTCAAATCTCAAGTGCTGACGATGAGACATTACAGACTAAATTATTCCTTCCTTCCCCGGGGTTTTTTTCCTTTTCTTTTTCTCATTCTAAGGAAATCAACCTGCAAATAAAAAAGAAAAAAAAACACACACAAACAACAAAGAGCAAAATTTAGTATTACAGATAGCCCTGATCAATCGGACTCTGGCTGAAACACAAAATTATATGGAATTATATAATATTAAATATAAAATAAAATTATATCAAAATAGCACAAAATAATTATCTAACACAACAGAATTTTCAATCTTAACTAAACTTACAAATAGACACATTTTACTATAAAAAACATTTTTTTTTTATTATGTACACATGTAACAACAATTGAAATTTGTATTAAAAAAAAATTTAATTTAATATCTGAGAAAAAAAGAAAATAATTAAGTTTGGTTATTCAGCATTCTACTGAGACTATCGGCATTCTGATGTAATTTGCCCTTTCTGTGAACAATATCAAAATTTAGGCTTTGAAGCACCAAGGCCCACCTTAAAAGTCTGGGATTAGATCCTGTATGATGTTTTAACCAAACTAAAGGGTTATGATCAGTTTCGATAATAAATTTATACTGACCATCTAAATAATATTTTAATTTAGTAACAGCAAAAATTATTGCTGCACATTCCTTTTCTATAGTGCTATAATTTTTCTCAGATTTCGAAAATTTTTTACTCAGAAATAGGATAGGGTGTTCATTTTCATTTTGATCTCTCTGAGATAAAACTACACCTATTCCTAAGTTTGAGGCATCACATTGAATGATAAATTGTTTTTGAAAGTCTGGACTGTAAAGTACAGGCTTCTTTATTAAAGTGTTCTTTAATTCTATGAATGCCTTTTCGCAGTTATTATTCCATATTACAGTTCCTTTCTTGGACTTCCTTTTAACAGGTCGGATAAAGGCGCAGCAACTACCGAAAATTCTGGTATATACTTGCGATAGTACCCAACAAGACCTAGGAAAGCTCGTACTTCGGTTTTGCTTGAGGGACGTTCGAAATCGGTAATGGCTTTCACTTTAATATCACCTGGTGTTCTTTGACCTTGTCCTACAAAGTGTCCCAAATATTTTACACGAAGTTGAGCGAATTTGCACTTAAGGGGTTTTACAGTCAATTTTGCAAATCGAATCTTCTCCAGAACACATTTAAGATGTTGGATGTGATCAGACCAGGTAAGTGAATATATAGCTATGTCATCTAAATAAGGCACAGCAAAATGTTCGCAATTTTTTAATAAATCAGCCATTAACTTACTGAAATAGTAAGGAGCATTCTTCAAACCGAATGCCATTCTCAAAGGTTTATAAACACCAAATGTCGTCGTAAATGCAGCATATCTTTGAGCCTTAGGACTCAAAGGTATCTGCCAATAACCTCGTGTTAAGTCTAATAAAGATATGAACTTCGCTTTCGAAACGGATTCAACACGCTCTTCAATATTTGGTAATGGATAATATTGCGTCCTGGTAACTTCATTTAACCTGCGATAATCAATGCACGGACGAGGTTCTTTTCCAGGAGCTTCAACTAATATTAAAGGTGATGTGTAATCGGATTCACCTGGTTCCACCACCTTCATTTTCAACATCTTGTCTACTTCCGATTTCAGAATTTCTGTCTGTCGTGGGGACATTCGATATGGTTTAGCTATAATAGATTTATTAGATTCTAACTCGATGTCCAGTTCAGCCAGTTCTGTACAACCCGGTTCATTTGAAAAAATATCAATAAATTGAATCAAAAGTCTACTCAATTGTTTCTTCTGATCGTCCTCTAACTTTTCATTAAAACAGCTTTCAGGAAAAGTCTCTAAAAGGGTAGATGAATTAATTTCAAAACTTGGGATATCTTCTTTCTCAGAATCAATATCTTCATTATCAGAATTAGAGGTAAAAATTAAATTAACATCTTCTGGACGCTGAAAATAAGGTTTTAACATATTTACATGGTATACATGTAATTTTTCCTTATCGGGAAATTGTATTACGTAATTTGTGTCCGATAGTCGTTTTACTACTTTTCCTGGACCTATCCAATGAACAGAAAATTTGTTTGATCTAGAAGGTGCAACAACTAACACAAGATCATTTTCTTTAAATTCTCTTTTCGTAGCCTTACGGTCATACCAAAGTTTCTGTTTTTCTTTAGCCTCTGTCATATTTTTCACAGCTAATTCTTGGCATCTTTTCATTCTATTTAAAAGATTAAAAACGTAAGCAATCACACTATCTTCTTCAATGGTTTTACCAGTTAGATTTTCATATAATAGTGTTATGGGTGTTCTTAAGTTCCGACCATGGACTAATTCTGCAGGAGAATATCCAGTGCTATCATGAATGCAAGTTCTAAGAGCAAAAAGTGCCTGAGGTAAAATCTTCTCCCAATCTGTACCTTTTTCTAAGCAAAGGACTTTCAGTATTCTCTTTAAAGTTCTATGCAATCTTTCAACAGGATTGCTTTGGGGATGCTGAACGGAACTATGCACAACTTTAATACCAAATTTTTCTAAAAATTCTGATGTTAGGACACTCATGAAAGATGTTCCTTGATCACTTTGCAACTCCCTAGGAAAACCCATGCGGCTAAATATCTGAAGAAAAGCATCAATCACAGTAGTAGAACGTATATCTGGTACTGGGATGGCATCTGGATACTTGGATGACATGCAAATGGCTGTTATAATATACCGGTTACCACAGGAAGTTATAGGTAAAGGACCACATGCATCAACGTTAATTCTTGTAAATATTTCCGGAATTACTGGAACCAGTTTCAAAGGAGCCCTTTTCTTATCTTGAGGCTTTCCTACTCGTTGACATTTGTCACAAGATTTAACAAAATTTTCAATTTCTTTAAAGCAGTTAGGCCAGTAGAAAGTTTTGCACAGCATATCTTTTGTTTTAGTTATACCTAAATGAGCTGCAGTTATCTCATGGCAGATCCCTTTTAGTTGGTTGCGAAACTTCTTGGGCACAACTAATAATCTTCTTACAGTTCCATCATTGTCCATTTTATTATAAAACAACAATTGATTTATTATAATATATTTATTGTCTTTTGAAGATTGTCGTTTAGCTTGCTCAAAGAGAGGTTTCAAATCTTCGCACACCTTTTGTTCCCGAGCAAATTCTTCTGGAGATGTTTTTATCAAATCCATCCCTTCAACTTCGGTTTCTAATGGTGGCAAAATTGTATTTTGCTCTAATTCTTCATTTTGTTTAGTTTGGAAGCAAGACCTAGAAGATTCTATTTCAGAATCAATAATCTCTTTATTCTTGCTATTTTCCTTCCGTCTTCTTTGAGCTCGAGTTTCTATAGCATTTATCATATGTATTTTCACCTCCTCATGCTTTTTAATTTCCTCAAATAAAGCGGCTGTTTTGTTTCCCAGTAAATATCTTCCTTGATCCAAAGAATCTCGAAGAACTGCTGCCTTTGTCAAAATGTGACCTAATTCACAATTTATTTCAACCTCGGCAATAGGTAAGCATACTAAAGTTTCATCAAGAGGTGTTCTTAGCCAAACCTTTTCCTTCGTGAACATATCAGGTTTCACGTATTTTCCACAAATCAAATCAAGAGTTGCTCCAGTGTCTCTTAAGATTGGCATTTGAATTCCATTAACAGTGCCGATACTAGTGTAAGGAGCCATCAACTCATTAAATGTACT
Organism: Latrodectus hesperus; assembly: GCA_037975125.1. Taxonomy (NCBI): domain Eukaryota; kingdom Metazoa; phylum Arthropoda; class Arachnida; order Araneae; family Theridiidae; genus Latrodectus; species Latrodectus hesperus. The sequence continues at coordinate 13,973 of JAJQOW010001701.1, read as the reverse complement.
TCTAGCAATTTCGTTGGATGCTACCGATTCTAAGTTCTTTTTTATTTTGTCACACTGAGGCCGCAAATGACTATAAGAACCACATTCATAACATCGGAGTTGTTTTCTTTTTTCGAATTCCTTTTCATGTGAATAATTAGAATTTTTATTCTCGACTCTTTTAGGAACATGAGATTTATGATTCCGAACTACTTCATTAAACTTAAAGGCACGGTTTTCATTTTGTTGACGAAAACCAAAATTATTTCGAGGGAGTTTTGTAAAATCTTTCGTCTTAAAACTATCTCTTAAACTTTCATATTCATCTATTTTCTCTGCCAGATCATACGGCGAATTTATTTTAAGCCATTCCGCCAAAAAATGTTCCTTAATTTCAATTGGCACACGACGTTTCAATTGATCTGTTACCATTAGTTCCTTAAGCTGTTCAAATGTCGTTATTTCTAATTCCGTAAGCCATTCCGTAAAGTAACTATTCAATTCTTGTGCATAATTTCTCCATGATTTGTCTGACGTTTTCTGGTGTCTAAGAAACAATTGTCTTAATTTTTCGCTATTTAACTTGAATCGTTTAAGAATAATTTCCTTCACGTAATCGTAATCATCAGCCCTTTCTGGAGGTTCTCTAGCTAACATGTTAGATATCTCTGAAGGTAAAGCACTTACAAGATAAACTACCCATTCGTTTTTTGGAATATGAGCCATTTCTGCTCTACGCTCAAAATTTATTAAGTATAAACTCATCTCATCTTTCCTTTCATCGAATTTTGGCGTTATTTGCATTAATTGAATTTTTTGAGCATGTTCAGTCCTATTTGTAACTGATTCTGTGTTCGAAATTGCAGCATTTGAAGAGATTTCTAGACGTTTCATTTCTAAAATATGTTCTCTTTCTTCACGTCTAATTCTTTCTTCTTTTTCTATTTCTTCTCGCCTAATTCTTTCTTCTTTTTCTTCTCGCCTAATTCTTTCCTCTTTTTCTAATTCTTCTCGCCTAATTCTTTCCTCTTTTTCTAGTATTTCTCGCCTAACTCTTTCCTCTTTTTCTTCCTGTTCCTTTTTAACTCTTTCCTCGATTACCCTATCTAATATACATTTTACTTCTTCCTCGTTAAAGTTTTTACTAGTTAAAATTAATTTTTTAATATCTGGGATTTTAAAAGAATCTGGAACCATTTCCCCTAACTCTTCAGCTACTTCTACTAAATCTCCCTTTTTCCCCCGTGCTAAAAAAGCCATTTTATTTATTCACGCTTTATCTCAGAAGAGATGCAATAATGAGAGAAACCACAGACTACACCCACCTATATGTAAAATTTCGTAAATAACTATAGAAATTATTTAACACACTCTACTAATATAAACATATCAATAACATTTAAAAATTTAAACGAAAACAAACTATATTGTAATACAACAAATAGTGTATAAACAGCAAATCATATATTTTGAAAAGAAGAACAAGTTTAAAATTAAATCTTCTACTCTCGATTTCAAGTTTTTTTTTTTATCACCAAGCTAATACTTGATACTCAGATAAATTGAATTATTAATCAAAATGTATAAATTTTATAAAATCAGATTCTTATACAAATACTACTATATTAAATCAGAAATGAAATTATACATATTTTTGAATCCTTATTTAATTCAAAATATAAAACACTACAATTCTTAACAACAATATAAATTAAAAGCTTTAACTAATCTAAACCAGAAATCAGCTTTCGATTTCAAATCAATAAACTTAATTAATTAATCATACACGACATAAAAATGATAATAACGTACGATATTTTAAACAGTAAGAAAATATCTTTTCAAATCTTTATCAATGAAAATAAACATATGCGTTTCTAAATATGTAATAAACCAGTTTGATACTTTGCAAACAAAATCAAAAACACATCAATAAATCTCACATTACTTTAAATTCAAACCTATTTGTAATCATGTACTTTCGTTTTCACATAACGAAATCAAAACCTTTCTAAAGTATATATTACTTTCATAAAATCTACTTTCAGTGAAACATTCAAAAAATTATGAATATAAGTGTACTTTCGATTTTACACATTAATCTATAACAACATAGTTATTTTAACATATTCCTACGTGAATTGAAATACATCAACCACATAAAAATTATGAAATGCAAATTTATAATAAGATACACTTTTCTTATAAAAAATATTACACTGTAAATTCGAATACACGAAATACAGAAATTAGCTTTGTAACATGGAATACACCATTTACAAACTTATAAGCAAAATTAATTGATATAGCATGAACACTGTAAATTCGAATACACGAAATACAGAAATTAGCTTTGTAATATGGAATACACCATTTACAAACTTATACACAAAATTAATTGATATAACATGAAAACCACGTAAATAACATTGGAACTAAATATTCTATCAATTTATATAACATTCCAAACTATTTATTTTCAATAGTAGCCAGAGAAAGATTGATCAAAATGGCCTACCTGTATTCCAACATTGCGGCACGTAATCCATTATAGTGCACATAATTAATTTCCATAGTGGATGCTAATGCAAAGCATTAAAAAAGCATCCCACCGCTGCCACCAAAAACGTAAGTTTGTTATGAAACAAACAAACAAATAAATGACTCCAATTTTGAAACATACACATTTAATTAAAAAATTGAACAAAATTTACAAGGAGCCATGTTTGGGTTCGCGACCATCTCACTCGCCTGCTTCGCGTACAATCAGAGTCTCTCTGAAATTAAAATTAAAAATAGGATCTCGAAATCGAAGTGCCGATGGAAAGCCACTCCAAAACAAAGAGAAAATCGCAGCTTCTTCAGACCACTTCTGGCGCCAACCATCTCGTTACTCACCCTCTCCATAAGAGGCTCTTCAAATCTCAAGTGCTGACGATGAGACATTACAAAATGCAAACAAGCATAAAATCTAAGAATTACAATACTGACAAACAAAAATATAACGTTAAATTGACAAGAGATATCACAACAGGAAATTTATTTCAGAGGAAGTATAAATTTTAATTGATGGGAAGCAACTTTATATGATTGGTGGAAAATAGTACAGTTAATAATGAGTATCTTCCCCCAATAGAAATTGCTGCAGACCGCGACTCTAAAAAAACAGGCATTAGCATTTAGAGAATAGCTGTCCATACTGTATATATTGTCCGACATTGAAACTGCAAGACTTGGAAGGAATGGCCAGAAAATTATGCAAATTCCAGGGTAAACGCACCTTACTGAATTATGCAAATGATGTGAAATGCGCAGCTCTCTAGCTCGCATAAGATAAGATATAACTTAAGCAACTGGCAGAGTGGGTAATATTCTCGCTGTTATTGTTGATTGCAAAATAATCGCTGATAGTTTGTTCCTGTCACAGAGGACGCCAGGCCATTGTCGAAGGAAACAGTTCCAGCAGACAGACGAGTTTACGAGGAATATAGTGATCGGACTGAGAAGAGGAGGTTGGTTCTTACAGCAACACCTGGACGCGTCCACAGTGCACCGATTGGACGAAGATGGTTGGAACAGTGACGTTAGAATGCTTGGATCGACGTGTCCGACGGGAGGCCTCGCAAAGCACGTGAAATGAAATTCTGCAGTATATGCATGACACTATGGATGCTCCCATACCGAGCTGAGCCATTTGCTATTGATTGGCCTGCTTTCATGGCTTCCGTTAAGAAAACTGCCATTGACTCCACAGTATAGACACCTACGTCTGGAATGATGCCGAATTAAAGCGATGTGGAACGGAGTGCCGCAGGATCGTCTCCTTAGATGAGTCACGCTTCTTTTTCTTCAGTGATAGTCACCATGTACGAGTGTGGCGTCCACGAGAAGACATGTTCAATCCTGCAGCAAGTGTTTGACGCTCCACCATGCTCATTTTGTCCCTTTTATTCTTTAAAAAATAAGCTTAAAGTGGTATATTTTTATTTAGGATCTAAAAAGTTTTGAGTTTTTATGAAGGTTAAGGGACATGGCTTAGTCTTCAAAGACATTCCACGATTCTTCATAGTGACAAAACTTAAAAAGTGTACTGGTCATATAACATAAATTAAAAATTTTTCAAGACATTGTTGCTCGAAGCAACAAATGACTTTGTCCTCTCTGCATCCTAGAACGTAAACAGGTATCGTTGTCTAACTTAATAGATTTCACTTGAATTCAGAATATTCCATTTTGCACATGTATCCGGTATTTTTGAGCAATTATCATAAGTTTCTAAATCAAAAACATCCGTGTTAATATTTTCTTAAGCATTTCCTTTCCTTATTTTTTAAAAATTATTTAATGACAGTGAATAATTATTTTAACACTTCCTCAAGTTAGGTTTGGACCAGACATTCTAAGATAAATATATAACTAGTATAGCTATCTTTAATCTCTCTTTAAAACCTTTACAGTAAATATAGTTTCATTAGTAAATATAAGCCAGAATTTCGAAATTACATTTTTTTAGATAAGCTAATCTTAAAATTGTGGCTAATAACACACATTTTTTTTATAAAAACTTTGTGAAGTTCTCACGATCCTGTCGTCTCCAGGATTGTTGAATGATACAAAATAAATCTCCTTTTCTGACGATACATTTATTCTATATTAACATATTTATTCTATATTAACACATAAGCAAACATTAATTATTAACATATACAAACTTTAATTTTAGACGTTTCTCCACATTATTGAAAGATAAACATTTTTCATCGTCATATTGAAAGATAAACATTTTTCATCGACCGGGAGAAGGGCTTCCGCTACCTCTTTGTAATCATAACAACCACCCGTTCTTTTCTCTTCGAAAGGACTCATTCAACGTCTCCTTCCTTATCTTTGCTTTTGACAGATAACGAAATCAAAAGTTCTATGTCCTGTTAACTGTCTGACTTTCACAAACTTAATGGATAAATACTAAATATTCATTTTTTCAATAAAACATTCATTTATATAATTTTTTAGATATATTTTTAAAATATAGTAGTACTACACTGAATATACTAGTAGCTTGGTAAGTTATGCCTTCAACAATTTTCACTTAATCTTTATTTTTAAATCGTATTTATACGTTTCGCTAAAGTGAAGAGATGGGTACGGAGGGTAAAATGCGCCAAGCAGGCGATAAAGTGGTGCGATAAGTTCGTCAAACTGGTTTAACGGTTCGGATTACGTATGTATGACCTATTTTTTTTATTGAATAACGTGATCGCGTGACATGCGCGTTTTGTATGTAACCCTTGAAACTATTTTAGAATAATATTTAATAATTGAGTTTCAATATTCGAATTTTGGAGTTTGTGTGTTGCTAACGATAATGTTAATGACTATGGATGAGAATGTTTTCAACTTACGTTTTTTTTATTTAGAGCGTGATGGTAGTAAGAAAGTAAGTATATGAATTTTTAAGTTGTGTGTATTGCATGTTAGTGTTAGAATGTGCCGCGTACTGATATTTTTTTTATGTAGGTGCCATTGCTCGGTATATTAAAATTCCAGTTTAAACAAAATGTGAAATTTGTTAACGTTCGAAATTTAGTTTTACTGCCCGGTTGGCACTGCAGTAGGTAGCGCTACACTGATGTTTTTTTTAAGGTGGGCGACATTGCTCGGTATATTTAAAATTCGAGTTTAAACAAAAAGTGAAATTTTTTAATGTTCGAAATTTAGCTTTACTGCCCGGTTGGCACTGCAGTAGGTAGCGCTACACTGATGTTTTTTTTAAGGTGGGCGCCATTGCTCAGTATATTTAAAATTCGAGTTTAAACAAAAAGTGAAATTTTTTAACGTTCGAAATTTAGTTTTACTGCCCGGTTGGCACTGCAGTAGGTAGCGCTACACTGATGTTTTTTTTAAGGTGGGCGCCATTGCTCGGTATATTTAAAATTCGAGTTTAAACAAAAAGTGAAATTTTTTAACGTTCGAAATTTAGTTTTACTGCCCGGTTGGCACTGCAGTAGGTAGCGCTACACTGATGTTTTTTTTAAGGTGGGCGCCATTGCTCGGTATATTTAAAATCAAGTGATAAAAATTTCCTTTCTATTTATTCGAATTTTAAAACTTCTACAGTATTTAATTGTAATGAAATATTCAACTTTTTAATATTTGGAATTCGAAAAAACGCGTGATTTCAAAGCTGAAGTTCGAACGCGATCGTTATTGGTTGAAATTTATCGCGCGTAGTGACGCAATTTAGGTTGGCGACAGAGCTGTAGAGCGCTTGGTGCCAAAATTTGAAATCGTGCCAATCCCGTACCCATCTGGTAACTTTTACCATACGTTTTTCTTTCTGGTTAAGCTGATAAACACAAAAAGCTTAAAACCTTGAAACAAGATGTAGATTCAATTTCTACCTCGGGTGTGTATGTTTTCAGTAGTTTAAATCAACTTAATATTCCAATATTTTCTGTTGATTTATCTTTTATGTGAAAAATATATGAATGTGGAGGTTAAACCCAATCCTTTTCAAAAAAAAAAATGTCCTTTCGTTCCTTTTATACAAGAAATTATTAGAGGGATTTTACTCTGCTAAAACCAAATATCAGTGATTTATTTCGATTACTTTTATTTGTTAACTTCTAAAAATATGAGGACGCCGTAGCCTGGTTGGTTCGCTGTCGTTGCCGGAAGATAATGAATTCGAATTTTTATCCAACCGAAGATCTGTCGTGTTCAATAATAGTGGCACGAGAAATATGTCGTGGTTGCAATATCCCCCATGTAAAATGATGCCTTTCTGGATGGCAGGCCCCGTCTGGGAGTCTTCTGTTTGGTCCTGCTTCTAAATTATGATGATCAGCCCATTTTCGGGGCAGCGATGGCACCCACCCACTGGGTGTCCCATTTTATCTTTGTTTAAGTTGCCAAAACTTTCGCCCTTCGTACTACTAGATACGTAGAATATTCAAAGTAACCGGGGATTAAGAAATATGAAAAAAGGAAAAAAACTAATGATCTTTCAAAAGAAATATATATTATATATATTGATGAATAATATCGTATATTGATAAATAATAAAACAAATTTTTTCCACAATGTCTTTCACTTATAATAGCATTATACTTAAGGATCTCCATGAAATCAAGCAATTAATTAAAGATGAACTCACGACTATTATTTGAGTATTAATGTCTTTTGGGACTTGAATAGGAAATATGATAAAAATATGTTTTCACACTTAAGATTACAAATCAGACAAATTTTAAGGAGGAAATTAATAAGCTTAATTTTTTAGAATAAAATACTTATAAAAAAATGTATCGATTTACTTCTAAATTTCATAGAGAAAAGATTTTCTTGCAAAAATTAACTCTAATATAACACAGATTTTCATATTCTCAAAACAATAGATAATTTTATTTCAAATTACTGGAACCAATCACAGTATTGCTTTGCTGTAAGAAATACAAATTGACAGGTTAGAAGCTATTTATATTATATAAGCTTGCTTCATATTGAAATAAATATTTTTTTAATATTTCAAAAAATTTAAAAAAATAGCTAATCATTTAAATATGTGAAGAGAAATTGCAGAGTATTTTATTCGTATCTTTAAACAAAAGGAATGAAAAAAGTTAAAATACAAGTAATTCAATTAAAATGTAAAATTGAAGTTTGAAATTCATTTGTATTATAAAATAAATGAAAGATTCACAATAACTCTAAATGGATATTCAGCAACTTTCTTATAAAATGGATCTGACAAGCATATGAAATACAGAATACTTATTTCAATTACTTATTAAAGTTACTTATTTCAATTTATGATGAATATAATCCACTCATAAAATAAACAACAAAAATCAAATCATTAAACGAATACTCAATTAATATGCTGCAATAGTAAAAACTTTTCATTTAATAAAGTTTATCATATAAATAACACAAAAATTTCATATTGTAATATATAATTGTATAGCATCCAATGCTTTTTAATAATTAGAAATACAACTGGATTTTAATTTTAAATTAATCAGATCTCGTTTGTACCAAACTTAAGATATAGATCTAATATTGTAGAATAGATTGATTAGCAACTTATAAAAAGTAAATTTCAGTTACGTGGAAAACCTCTCAAGAATTTGGCATAAGTGCTCTTTTACGGAACAAAAAATAACGGCTTCCAACTTCTAACTTGCGTCACAAACTTTTTGGTTAATGAGACTGCGCTTTTCCGCCACTTCCGAGTAGTTGGGAAGAAAATCTCAACTTCTGGTCGTTAAGGAACACAAGGCGAATCCATGGCTGCATTCGATCCACAAGAAAAACAAAGGTGAAAAACTTTTCTGTAGATTATAAAGATTATTTCTTATATCTATGGATTAAAAAAAAGGAGAATGAAAAGCTACTTAATTTTATTGTGATTTTAAAAGAGAACTATTAGGGCTTATATCTTATTCTTAAAAATGAACATTTTAAATGATATTGTTTTCTAACTTGCAAAAAAAAAAAAAAGGTTTTGTTCGGGTAATTGATCTTTACTATTGCATGCACAAAATTCAAAGTCAAAGATAAGGCACGGAAAGTACAAATATATAACTAAACACATAATTTATCTATAAATGTTTTCCAAATAACAACTTTTGACATGTGTGTGGATACTAATAGAAAATTATTACTTTCAAACTTTATAATATTTTATGAGTGCATTTCAAAAAGCTTTTTCCATGTCCGTTGTTACTCTGATAAGATGAAACTTTTACAGATTTCACTTTTATAGTATGGCTTAAAAATTTTAGATTTAATTGATAGTTCTCGTTTAATTAATTAAATTATTCTCTCTTGAATTAAATTTAAATAGATAAAAATAATATTGAAATAAAAAACATCCTTTTGTTAGAAATGCGTATCTTATATTAAAATAAATTATATAATGTATGCATATTATTTTTTCTCTTAAATATTCTAGAAATTGTAGATAAATTTCTTATCGTAACAATTGCAAAATAAAAAATTCTCTCCTATCAAAACACTTTTTAAGCTTCTGTTTTGTTCCGTATCCCAAAGTTTCCTATATTGTAAATAATATCAAGTAATGTTTTCTGGAACCAGGGGGGTACGCGTACCTTCCTGGGGCTTGAGCAGCCACCAGGCGCTTCGGCAGGTGGTGGATAGCCGAATGTCTTGTAGGAATGACAGGAAAGCCTTGAATATAGAATCAGAGGCCGTGAACCAGCTCCCGCAAACCCTGGTGTTATGCGACCCGTGCCTAGGGTTATTTGGCACCGCGGTAATGGTGTCTTAACAAAGCCTCTAGTTGCCTGGCGAACTTCTAGAGTAATTTGCCTTGCCCAGTAATTCAGACAATGCTGGGTAGACTGTCATATTACCTGAGCTTATTAACTGTTATTTTATGGCTGAAAAGACAATAAAAATAACAAACCTTTCTGCATTTGCAGGTGAAACCTCTGAAGCAGACCTTGCTGAAGAAGACAAGGGAACCCAGAGGCAATCTAGTGAAGGGGCAGCAATGAATCCTTCACAGGAGGTAGAAATGACCTCCAAACCATCTTCTTCTGGTGAGAGTCAGGAAGCTATCGCTAACATGACTGACTCTCTGACCAGAATCAAGCTTACAAAGAGACTTTCTGGTGCCCAGAAAAGGAAGCTGGTAAAGGAACGCAAAATCGCTGTGGGGACTTGGGTTGAAAAACCCAAGGCAACCAAAGGCGAGAAGCATCCCGCCAACCGGACAAACCAGGGCAAGGCCGGAAAGGCTACCAAGAGAGAATGGACCTGGGGGGTTTACTTACAGGGCGGCTCTCACGGCGATCAAGATGGCTGTGCTCATAGAGGGTCATCCGAAAAAACGGTTAACAGAGGAACAGGCCTTCGACCAGGAACTCTTGCTAACCAAGAAAATAGGAAGGAATGAGGAGGGTTTTGCCCCAACCTTCCTATCCTGTAAACTTGAGAATGGGGCACTTATTATCAACTGTGAAGATCTGGAGAGCTCAAAGTGGCTGGAACAGAATGTCAGTGACATAAGCCCTTGGCAGGAGCAAAAACTCTTGGTGGGTGAGGCAAGGAAACTTGTCAGAACCACCAAGATAATTGCAAAACTGCCGGAAATCTGTAATGAACTGAAGCCTTAAGAGCTCCTGAGAAAAATCAAGGCTTAGAACGGTGGGGTCACTCCAATGGAGTGGAACGTTCTTAACATTAAGAACGACCCATCTGAGATGACCATCGTTCTTAGTGTGCCTGAACAAGATGCTGCCACACTTGGTGTAAGGGGATATAAGTTTCATATTGGACTTCACCAAGTGCAGGCTAAAGTACTTGACAAACCTGCTCTTGCTGATGGGGGTGAAGGTAGTTCAAGCAAACCTCCACCTCAGTAGAAGTGATACTACTAACCTCAGTAAGAAGTTCCTTGCTGAGGATATACACCTGGCCCTGATTCAGGAATCCTGGTTGGTTAGGGGGAGAATCAGTGGCTTCAAAGGAACTAAAGGTAAGCTTATCTATTGTACCAATAGTAACGCTAGAACTTGTATACTTTTACATAAAAACATTGAGGTTTTACCCCTCTCTGAATTTATCCTTAGGGACCTGACAGCTGTGAAAGTCAGACTCAACATAGAGGGTAGAGACAGAGAAATTGTTTTTGGCTCTGGGTACCTGCCCTATGACGAGAAGACTCCACCTGTCCATTCTCTGCACAAGCTCATGAACTTTTGCAGAGATAACAACTTACAGGTAGTCCTAGTTCTATACTGTAATGCTCACCATGTTGTCTGGGGAAGTACGGAGACAAATAAAAGAGGTGAGTACCTTTTGGAATTCATTCTAAACTACGGAAGTAACTGACATTACTATAGTGACAACGCTGATTAGTAAAAATATCAAAAATTGGAAAGTAGATGACAGACTTTCTGGCTCAGATCATCAAAACATCCATTTTGAAATTCACTCTAATGTGTGTCTGGATCGCATATTATGAGACCCAGTTAGGACGGACTGGAAGAAATTCCAGGAGGAACTAACTGGGTTGGTTGAGCTCGGGAACAGACCTACTAGAGACAACTACGATCTAGAAGTTACAGCAGACCTTCTGCAGAGTAGTATTCTAGATTCTTATCATAACAATTGCCCTATTCGCACTAGGAGAACTAAACTCCAATGTCCTTGGTAGAATGACTCTCTAGCAGCCGAAAGAGCAAATGTTAGAAAACTTTTAATAAAGCCAAGAAAAATGGTGAATAGAACTATAAAACGGCCCTCACTAATTATAACAAACTTGTTAGAAAAAGCAAAATTAACTCTTGGAAGAAGTTCTGTGAAGAGATAAATTCTATTTCTGAAGGAGCTAGACTCCAAAAACTCCTTAAAAGGGATGAACCTATTTTGGTTGGCACCCTAAAGGACGAGGAGGGTAATTTTGCTGCTTCCGGGAAAGAGGTTATCGAAATTATGGCCAAAACCCACTTTCCAGGAGCTAGAGATATTTATAGCAACGAAGGGGAGCACTGCATTGGCTCTTTGCGAAGAGTCAATAGCGATCAACGGACCATCGCTAAAAATATCGTAAACTACAACATTGTTAAATGGGCAATCTTTGCCTTTAAACCTCTAAAATGCCCAGGGCCGGATGGAATTATGCCCACCATGATCCAGAAGGCAGAGGAGGTTGTCATATCAGTGCTAACTAGAATCTACAGAACTAGCTTAGCACTGGGTTACATACCAGAGATATGGCAAAAGACTAGGATTGTTTTCATTCCTAAACCTGGCAAGGACACCTATGACCAGGCCAAGTCTTACAGACCAATCAGTCTTTCTTCATTCTTTCTTAAAATTATAGAGAAAATCATTGATCGGCATATTAGAGATTACTTGGGTAGTAATAGTCCCTTGCATGCTCTTCAATTTGTCTATCAACCCGGCAAATCTACTGAAACCGCTCTACATCAGCTAGTTTCCAAGATTGACACCACTCTGGATCAAAAAGATATTGCCTTGGTAACTTTCCTTGACATCCAGGGTGCCTTTGATAACACCTCCCAGCCATCCATCCTCATTGCACTTAGAAGGGCAGGGATTAATCAGACCCTGTGTACTTGGATTGGGGTCTTAATTTCGGATAGATGAATACAAATGAACATCTTCGGTGAATCATTTGAAAAAAAGACTACTAGAGGTTGTCCTCAAGGAGGTGTTATGTCACCATTACTTTGGAGCCTAGTTGTAAATAGTCTTATAAAACATCTAAATGATAGGGGCTATTATACGCAAGGATATGCTGATGACATTGTCATCCTTATCCTTGGCAAAGATTTCGACAAAACTTGTCATCTCATGCAGGATATGCTCTAAGTTATGTAGGTCAATAGTGCATGGATAGGGACCTGATGGTTAATCCTCAGAAAACCTACCTTGTACCTTTTACACGCAAAAGGAAATGGAAGGGTTTTTTCACACCAAGACTTTTTGATGTTGAAATCAATGTGGCTTCAGAGGTGAAGTATCTGGGCATTTATTTAGACCAAAAACTCACCTGGAATAAGCACATTGATGATAAAAATAACCGAGCAAAGAAAAGCATTATGATTTGCAGGCAAATGCTTGGTAAAAACTGGGGTTTACATCCAAAACTGATGTTATGGATGTACACAGCTATTATCAGGCCCATTCTCACATATGCCTGTGTGATCTGGTGGCGTAAGGTGGAACAGAAGAGTGTGATTGACAGACTAGGAGGTCTACAAAGACTGGCCTGTCTCTGCATCACAGGAGCAATGTCCACCACGCCGACCAGAGCATTGGAGGTTATGTTGGATCTGACTCCCTTAGACATCTTCATCTGCAGCACTGCCAGAATGACTGCATACAGAATGAAGCTGCAAAACCACTGGTATGACCAGCCTGTTGCCAAAGGGCACAGGGGTATTACCAGGAAAATTCAAGATCCTACTTTCCTGATGCCCTCAGACATCATGGAAAAATCATACATGTTTGATAGGACATTTGAAATAGTTTTTCCAACTAGAGACGAAATAACAACATGTTTGAAACTAAAACAGGAGATCTAGTCTGGTACACAGATGGATCACTGAAGAACCGCCTCTCAGGACTGGGAGTATGTGGCGTGTCACCAAGAACCAGCCTGTAAGGCTTGGGCGATACGCTACGGTCTTCCAGGCAGAAGTTTTGGCCATTATCCACTGTCTGCGACTAAATATGAGGAAGGGCTACTACGGTAAGCGGATTCTCATTTTAAGTGACAGTCAATCCGCTTTAAAAGCACTTAATTCCTTCAAAATCAAATTTAAAATGATTTTGGAATGTAGAAACCTTCTTACAGAACTGGCAACTAGAAACAATGTTATCCTTGTATGGGTGCCAGGGCACAAAGGTATCGAAGGTAATGAAAGGGCTGATGAGCTTGCTAAACAAGGATCGTCTTTTGTTCCCATTGGTCCAGAACCTTTTTGTGGAATCAATTTGAAGACCACAAAAACCAATGTTCTTAGATGGGAGAGACAGAAGATGTATGAAGCTTGGCTCAACGCTCCTGGTCAAACCCATGCTAAAAGTATGATCTGTGGATCATCAGTGAGGAATGCCTCTGAAATTCTTAGATGCTCTAGGCAGAAGATACGTTTAATCGTAGGCTTCATAACTGGGCACTACTATTTCAGAAAACACCTCCATAAAATGGGACTGTTTCAGCAAGACCCTATCCGCAGGAAATGTCATACGCAAAATGAAACGGCCAAGCATATCATTTACGAATGCGAGGCTCTTGCCCTCCCTAGATTTACTTAAAGGGTTATCGATAAGACTCCATTAAAGGGTTATCGGACTTTATTAATAAAGTGGGTGACCCTAATAACTGGAACTAGGAAACATTGTATTTGGAGTTAATGGTACAAAATGCTGATTAAAGCAGAGGCGCCAATGACATACAAACTCAACCTTAAGAAGAAGTTATGTTTAAAATG
>JAJQOW010001700.1:0-36738 GCA_037975125.1 Latrodectus hesperus | reverse complement strand
GCTCGGGTCTACACAATTCGCATGATCACAAGGGATCGTACAGCCATGTCACGAACCCTGAGTCGAGAAATGGAGTCATTTGCAATTCAACAAGTTTCTGCTCGAACAGTTCGACGACGTTTGCAGCAGTATGGATTGTCTGCACGGCGACCATGGCTTCGGCTACCATTGACACTGCGTCACAGACAAGAGCGCGAATGGTGTGATCAGCGACGAACCTGGACGCGGGAATGGCATCACGTCATCTTTACAGAGGAATCTCGGTTCTGTATACAGGATCATGATGGCCGCATCCGTGTTTGGAGGCATCGTGGAGAACGCGCATTGCCAGCTTGCATTGGACATCGCCATACTGGCCCATCTGCTGGAGTGATGGTATGGGGTGCCATTGGATACACGTCTCGATCACCTCTTGTTCGCATTACCGGCACTTTGAACAGCAACCGTTACATTTCCGATGTGTTAAGGCCCGTGGCTCTGCCCTATCTTCGAGGCCTCCCTAATGCTTTGTTTCGACAGAATAATGCACGACCACATGTTGCTCGTACTGTTCTGAACCTCCTTGATACAGAACAGGTTCGACTGTTACCCTGGCCAGCACGTTCTCCTGATCTGTCACCAATTGAGAACGTGTGGTCAATGGTTGCCGAGCAATTGGCACGCCATCACTCACCATCCACTACTGTTGATGAAGTGTGGCATAGTGTTGAAGCTGCATGCACTGAGATTCCCGTACATGTCATACAATCTCTGTTTGACTCCATGCCTAGGCGGATAAATGCTGTTATTGCAGCCAGAGGTGGCTGCTCTGGGTACTGATTTCTCAAGATCTGTACATCCTAATTTTCTGTAAATCTAATCACTTGTTCTTTCCACTATAATGTATATAATGTGTCTAATAAATATCGTTCTGTTATTTGCATTTCTTCTTGGTGTAGCAATTTTAATGGCCAGTAGTGTATTTAGTTGCACGTGATTTCAATATTGAATCCAAATAATTCTCATTATCTCATTATTAGTAACATAAAAAAAGAAAAATATGCAAAGCCGACAACGAGGAAATACTAATCTGGGTTAATGAAAAGTGGGCTAATTTTCTAAAATATCACAGAGGTAAGTGTGAGTGTGACAGAGAAATCTCAATGTAATATATGTACAACAACACTAAATCATAAAAAAGATTTCAGTAAAAATTAAATTTAAGGACTTATAAACGTTAACAGTAATTAATATTGTATTTTTAAGAAACATTTTTGTTGAAGTCTTATTGCTAAAATTTCGAAAAACAAAACTCTGAAAATTTTCATTTTGGAATTATTTAGATCAAGGTAAATGAGTTTTATAACTTCTCGAGTTTCGAAAGATCGAAAGCTTTATCTATGTAGTAAATTTACATTAATATCTTTGTTTGATTAGTGAACGGCCCCTAAATCCAAATCTGCGTTTTGCGTGTGTGTGACGATTACATTTTTTAAGATAACACTTTATCGTTAGAAATATAATGAGCATTTTTTTACAGAATGTACATGACAATCAAAATAAATTGTCAAACATTTGCTTATGCAACAAGGAAAATAATTTTGAGACTTGGAATTATTTTTGGCGCGTTTTATTACGCACGAATATTATTCTTTACACAAGTATAGGAAAGTTTGAATAGCCAATAGAAAAAATTCCTTCTTTTACACTATTAACTATTATTATATAAAATTATATATAATTATGTCATGAATTTAACATCTAATTTCCATCAGTTTACACAGTTCTAATCATTCTGTCGTTATAAAAACAAAATAATTTAATTCATGAATAGAAATTACAACTTAACCTGAAACTTTTAATGATCAATTTTCACCCTAATTTTTAATTTTTTATGATTTTTGCTTTAAGAAAAAGCAGACAAATAAAATTTAAAATAATTATATTGCAACTAAATATATATTGCAACGTTGCAATAAATTATATTGCAACAGTCGTTAATATACCCTTATCCAAGAAAATTACCAACTGAAATAACTGATCGTGCATCCAACCGGCACTATTCACCGGCCAGAGTTAATAGCCCCAGCCGATCTCAAGAATCCGCAGCCAATGTCACGAAACCTTATATAAGAGCAAGTTACCCTCCAATATTTCACTAGCGTCTCGAGACCGAGCCCGGAGCCTCGGCTCCCAGAAGACTTTGGCTATAAATTCAGTGACTTGGCGATGTAAAGAAAGCGATAAATTTGTCTGGCTAGGAAGTTTATCTCATTGTTAAACATGGCGGATTTCACAATTACGTATTCCGTTTTCCTTTAGAAAAATGTATCGATTTTGTTTTTTTCGATTTAAAATTTTTAATTTAAAAAATAGACAATGTAGACACTAAACAGCAAAATATTTTTATTCTGCTGTTTTTTTTTTTTATTGAAATTTATATTACATACAAAGTTTATTAAAACAAATCGAAAATACTATTTAAACAATTTTAATTTTGAATTGACAGACATTTTAATTTTGTCTTTGGAAAAAAAACTTGAGATGCTAATTTATAATTAAACCATGATAAAGTGTCAAAAACAATTTAGTCAAATTAATTTTGTCATGGCAATACAGAAATCAGAAGGAAACGTGATAAGGCAATTCACATTCTTTGTGTTACATGCATATTATCCCATCCACCTTATCTGCGAAAAAATAAATGTCTTCAGCACCATATAAAATACAAATAAAGTTGTTATCTATTTCTATTTTAAATATGGTGCTAAGATATATTTAAACTATTCCGCTTTTCCTTCATATTTCGAAAAAATATTAAAATTTGCAAACATAAATAAACAAATCAACTGACACTAACCTCTTTTCAAATTAGACCAGAGAATAAGAAACCATAGGGTTGCTAAAATTAAGACTGAAGAATAGTCACATTTTATAACGCCAAATCATTGCAACTACTCTCTTCAAATGCGCATGCGTTAGAATTCCCATTTGGAGCCGACGTTCCGGGCCCGGTCCCGAGACGCTAGTCAATAATTTCACCCGAGTTTTCTTGTAAATAAACATGGCGGATGGTGTGAGTGTTGTTTGGTTCTGCGTCGTCGGATTATCATCTAAGTTTTTCTGAGGATTACCATTTAAATTATGACAAATTTGGCTACATTGTTACAAGTACATGAATAGCTATAGTATATCTTATTTATAAAAGAAATATGTCAATGAATTTATCTAGTTTATAAACTGAACTGCACAAGTTGGAGACCAGTGATCTGATTAAATTTTTGCATTTCGTAAAAAATATAAGTTTTTAAATTAAAATGCAAAAAAGCTGTATTTCTACAGTTAACCTCTATAATATTCACTATAAAAAATATCTAGCCTGTTATTTTGAAATAAGCCTTAAATTCTTGATCCTTTTGTGGTAAATATTGACAGCAAAATTTTATTCTCCTTCGTTTTTTTGAGTTATTCTATTAATATTTACTTCCTAACTAAACATGCACTTTAGTTATCGCCCTTTATCTAATAAACAAAACAATGCATGTATTAATTTAAATTTACATTTTTATTTTAAAGGCAAAACAATAAATTCACGGAAGTAGTAAACTTTTAATCTTTACTATATGAATCTATTACTTAAAATATATATTGTTACAAATTTGTAAATAATGATTATATTTGTCGTAAAATATCTCAGACAGATCTGAAATTCTCACATTTTGGGCAAAAATTGCGGTATTTAGACGCGTTGTAGTTTAAATGCGGATTTCCTAAAGATTTGGCGACTTGGCGACAGTTGGCGAGATTCTTGGCGACTTGGCGACGGTTGGCGAGATTCTTGGCGACTTGGCGAGAAATCGATACTTCTGGAAACATCCATCACCTAAGCTCTAGGACCAATATTTTCCGAGATAGCCTAGAAGCTTCCAGAGCCTTGGCGAAATTGGTAGATTTCTCCGCCAAGTCAGGTATAAATACCGCAGCCCGACATGGAAGAGTAATAATAGTTTTGTGAAGACAGTCAGTGAGTGAAGACGATTAGTTGTGACTGCTAGTTGTTCTCTGTCTGAGGTATTTGAGACCTGTGATTGGAAGCTGTTTTTTTTATTATATCTGACGAATTGTAGCTGTATAATTGTGACTGTTACAGCGGGAATTTCGTTTATTTAGTGAAGTTCTTACGAATAAAAGTCTTGTGTTCATTAAGTGGTTGCTTTATTCAACTCTCAATCGACACGAACCTGTGAAGCTCGGTACAACTGGTGTCAGAAGTGGGGTTGAAGAGTTGATGCAGCGTGTCACAAGAAAAATGGATATGGATTTAATGAAAAGTCTTCTCGAAAAATTAGCGGAGCAGATGGCTGAGATGAAAGCTGGACAAGAAGATATGAAAACCGAGATGAAAGCTGGACAAGAAGATATGAAAACCGAGATGAAAGCTGGACAAGAAGAGATGAAAACCGAGATGATGAAAGAGATAAAATCTGGACAGGAGGAACTTAAGAAGGACATTGTAAGTGTTAAAGAAGAATTCTCCAACATCATTCAGGAGAAGATGAATGCAATGGAAGATAAGGTAACTTCAGTTGAAACTAAAGTTCTGGAGATAGAAGAAAACGTTGAAGTAGCATTAGACAATATGAATAAGAAGATTGAAAGCTTGGAGAAGCAAATATCAAACAAACATGAGGAACCCAACGTGACATTTGTGCCTTCCCTAGCCAATATTAAACTCTCAACATTTGATGGGAAATCATCCTGGCAAGTATATAAGACCCAGTTTATGATGGTAGCGGAAGCTAATGGATGGAATCCCCGAGCCCAAGCTTTTCACCTGGCGGCTTCTTTAAGAGGAGACGCGGCTGACATCCTCGAGACGCTTCCGGAGGAGCAGAGGCACGATTTCCAAGCCCTATCGAGTGCGCTTGAGCTGCGGTTTGGAGATAAGTGCACTAAAGAATATAGCAGACTACAGTTAAAGTCCCGCTATCAAAAAGCGGGTGAAAGTCTGCAAGAATTGGCTGCCGATATTCAGCGACTTTCCCATCTAGCATTTTCGGACTGCCCAGCTGAGACACGTCAAGATCTGGCTCTCCATCACTTCATCGATAGTGTGCGGGATCCGGAGATACAGAAAACACTTAGACTCGCCGATGTCAAAGATATTGGATCTGCCCTAGTCTATGCACATAAGATAGAGGCTGCCCAGCAAGCCGCGCGTAAAGACCAGCACTACATCCGAGCCGTCTCTGCTACTGATACGAACTATGATCTAAGAAAACAAATTGAAGATCTGCAGTGAAAATTGCGTAGCTTAGAATTGAGTAAAGGTGGCAGAAACACAAAAATTCAGTGTTGGACTAGCGGTGGAGTCGGACACGTCCGTAGATACTGTCCGAAAACAAAAGATGGTGGAATTTCTAAAATGGAAATACGTCAACGCAAAGAAACTCTTCAAAGAAATACTGATGCATTATCAAGGAAACCGTGTAATGAAAGCTGCCGATATTGTTCTAGAGTAGAGAAGAACTATCAGCTGATAAATACTTCGGTACGCCAAGTTACTGTTTCACCTCCATCAAAACCAGACCCATGGAGTGATGAAGGACTTAGGGAAGCCCAAAAGAAGACCCAGATATAAATCCAATTCTTGAATTGAAAGAATCTACTAGTATGAGACCAAGTTGGCAGGATATCTCCACCTACAGTCCTGCTACTAAGCAATATTGGGCTCTTTGGGACTCACTCCATATAAGAAATGGTGTCTTATACAGGAAATGGGAGTCCGATGATGGACGTAATTTCAAATGGCAGCTTGTTCTTCCAAAATCAAGAATTTCAGATGTTTTGAAAGAATTGCACAGTAGATAAACTGGAGGCCACTTCGGAGTAATAAAAACTCTACAGAAAGTTCGAGAACGCTTCTATTGGAGCAAAACAAGACAAGATGTTGAGAAATGGTGCCAATCTTGTGATGACTGTGCGGCACGTAAAGGACCGAAGAAACGTAGCCGAGGAAGGTTGCAGCGGTACAACGTAGGAGAACCTTTTGAGAGGATAGCATTGGACATTTTGGGTCCTTTACCACGATCCTCAAATGGCAACAAATACATACTAGTTGTCATGGACTACTTTACTAAGTGGCCTGAAGCGTTTGCAATCCCCGATCAAGAGGCGACTACAGTAGCCGAGGTTCTAGTGCATCAATGGGTTTCCAGATTCGGCACACCCTTACAAATCCATTCTGATCAAGGGACAAATTTCACCTCTGTTGTGTTTAAAGGGATGTGTCAAATTCTCGGAATAGACAAGACGCAGACCACGCCACTACACCCACAATCGGACGGCATGGTAGAGAGGTTTAACAGAACCATCTTGAATAACCTCTCCCTTATGGTTTCCAGAAATCAGCAAGATTGGGATTTGAAGCTACCGCTGTTTCTTCTTGCATATCGCAGTGCTGTCCATGAGACTACCGGATATACTCCTTCACAGATGCTCTTTGGTCGCGAACTTCGTCTCCCTTGTGATCTTCAGTTTGGTCGTCCACCGGATACATCTTCATCGCCAGAGGAATACCTTCGAGACCTTCAGGCACGTCTTGAAGATGTCCATAACTTCGCTCGAGACCGAATCAACCTGACGACCGAAAGAATGAAGACAAGGTATGACACAAGAGCGACGGGACATGAATTCCAAGAAGGTGACAAAGTTTGGTTGTGGAACCCGATTCGACGTAAAGGACTTTCTCCAAAGTTGCAAGCCAACTGGGAAGGTCCCTACACAGTCCTAAAAAGACTGAACGACGTCGTGGTTCGTATAAGAAAATCATCTGCTTCAAAACCAAAGGTAGTACATTATGATAGATTAGCTCCTTATCGTAATGTAGAGTAAAAATCAGTAGACCATGGTCTGTTTGTAAATAGTATAGATAATTTTAATCTTTATTATTTTCTTGTATTTTTAGTTGCTTGTGTATGTAATGTACTCTGTATCCTCTTGAAATGTAAATTCTTTTATATTAAATTTGGCCTCCTATCAGGGGATTGTACTGCCCGGGACGTGCAGTCCTTGAGAGGGGGGCAATGTTACAAATTTGTAAATAATGATTATATTTGTCGTAAAATATCTCAGACAGATCTGAAATTCTCACATTTTGGGCAAAAATTGCGGTATTTAGACGCGTTGTAGTTTAAATGCGGATTTCCTAAAGATTTGGCGACTTGGCGACAGTTGGCGAGATTCTTGGCGACTTGGCGACGATTGGCGAGATTCTTGGCGACTTGGCGAGAAATCGATATTTCTGGAAACATCCATCACCTAAGCTCTAGGACCAATATTTTCCGAGATAGCCTAGAAGCTTCCAGAGCCTTGGCGAAATTGGTAGATTTCTCCGCCAAGTCAGGTATAAATACCGCAGCCCGACATGGAAGAGTAATATATAGTTTTGTGAAGACAGTCAGTGAGTGAAGACGATTAGTTGTGACTGCTAGTTGTTCTCTGTCTGAGGTATTTGAGACCTGTGGTTGGAAGCTGTTTTTTTTATTATATCTGACGAATTGTAGCTGTATAATTGTGACTGTTACAGCGGGAATTTCGTTTATTTAGTGAAGTTCTTACGAATAAAAGTCTTGTGTTCATTAAGTGGTTGCTTTATTCAACTCTCAATCGACACGAACCTGTGAAGCTCGGTACAATATTTAGGAAAATAAAATATTCAAATCACATTTCAGAAAAAAAAATTGTGCCTTCCACGATTTACAGGTATTGAGAAAATTATTTTGCAGAAATACTGTTTTTTAATTTATATGATTTTATGCAAAGAAATTTTAATTTAATGAATATTGTATATCACTTTTTTTCTTATTTTGACAAACATATTCTATTTACTTCGCCTTTTTGTTCTAATTAGATCAGAAACTTGACAACTAGACACCTTCATATACAAAAAGTGATCTGCACTTTTTTTAAATCAAAAATTCATTATATTAATTTCCTCATTTGATGTATCTCATATTAAGTAATAAATCAGGAAAAATTGTCATACGGTAGTATGTTCCATAACAAAATGTTGAAATCCCCCCACACTTAATAGCTTATAATTATAAATAAATTATATATATATATATATAATCGATCATTTCTGTAAGGAAAAATATGTCATCAAAGTTTAGATTTATTTTAACATATTGCAATTTCTGACCATACCAACTGATCTATTTTTCATAAACATTATTTTATTTTAAATGTATCAAAGATTTTTGGCAATATATTTTTAGTGAAATAATTGAAGGGTTAATCTGTTATTTTATATGATTGAGTTTTTTAGTATAATTTCCTTAGTTCTTCATGTAAAGTTATAATTCATATACAAATTCAAGTATAATATATATAGATGTTAAATGAAGTTAAAATTTTATCTTCAAAAATTTTTGTCAACTTTTTTTTTTTATAATTTGCATACTTTATTTTTTTTGCGTGCGATGAAAGAACGATGTGAACGCCAGAATGGAATGAAATTGTCTTTACTAACGAGTCGCGCTTCTGTCTGCAACACCACGATGGTCGCATTCGAGTCTGGATACACCGTGGAGAGAGGATGCTGAACAGCTGCGTTATGCACCGCCCCACTGGTCTTACACCGGGTATTATGGCATAGGGCGGTATTGGATACCACTCTCGCACTGCTCTAGTACGCATTGCCGGTACTTTAAATAGCCAGTGCTACACCTCAGAGGTGTTGGAGCAAGTTGTCTTTCCTTACCTCCAGGCCTTGCCCACAGTCATATTTCAACAGGATAATGCGCGATTACACGTGGCACACATTGTCCAAGGGTTCTTCGTCAATCGCAAGATTAAATTACTTCCCTGGCCAGCTCACTCTCCGGATCTTTCGTGGACAATATTTTGTGAATAATAAGATTTTATATCCTATTTAAATAGTAAGGATATTTAAAAGGTTTTAAAATATTTACATTTAAGGAGTAAAAAGCCATGAATATCAAGGATGCATAAACGTGCACATAAAACTTTATTACATCCAGTATTTTATACGCCATTTAGATTCAATAAGACCTCGTATGAAAAAAGTGACCACAGAGCAATCAAACTATGATTTTTAAATTTTACAGAAACTACCAAAGCGAGTATATAAAATTTTTTTCCAATGGCGGGCACAAGAGGGTTGAACCCTATGCCACAACAAGGCCAGAGACTGCTACTCATTTGTCGTTACCCAGCAGGCACCTGTGAACCAAGTCACGGAGACGAGTAGCGTTACCCGCGCCATACCACCACAAACCCGTTTATAGGGCGGGCCACATTCATATAACATCACAGAAGAAAGGACAGAGAAGGAAAGAAACATCCATGCCCGAATAGGGATTCGAACCCGTGACCAACAGCTCATGAGTCAGGAACGCCAACCAATCAACGGTCGGTGAGTATATAAATATTTTAACAATAACTAAGCTTCTAAAAAGTGAACACTTTTACACTTCATAAACAATAAAAAAGTCCAAACTTATTCGAATGACTGTGGGGCTCTTCTATCAAATAAAAATTTGGAAACAGTTGAAAGATTTTTCATCGTTAAAAAGAAAAGCCATTTAAGAACAGCGAATTATTCTTATTCTGGAGTAAATGTGAATATAAGTTAAAATATTTAAAATCGGGGGGCAATCAATTTGGCACTCAATTTCATTGTGCAGAGAGTTTTAAAATTGTATAAATAACAAAATGATAGTTTTAAAAAAATCGGAGTAGTCAATTTAAATAATACGTACGTTTTCTTTTCTTTTTTCAAAAAATTTTTTTCATAACAGACTAGCTGAGTATATCCTGCTTCAATCTTACTTAGCTTAGATTTCATCAAGGGAAAAACATACTTAGATTTCATCAAGGGTAGAACACTTAGATTTCGGAATCTCAATTTTTTTTGTAATGTTTCTTCTTTGTGGAAAAAAAAACTTATATTCTTTTCTACACAGCATACTGTAATTTAAATAAAATTTCAAATAGTTACAAAAATCACTTTTGGCAGAAGTTTTGAATTGAATAAAAGCAAAAGTTCTACATTTTAACACATAAAAAAAGTGTACATAAGTCACACACAGATTATTTAATAGCAAATCAAATGATATGTTGAATGCTTAAAAACTCCCTTTAAATATGAAGTTATTAAATATTGAAGTGAGACCGTTTTCATCCGCGTTCCAGTCAGGGAGGAAGGAATATAAGAGTAGTAGTTGTAACCGCGAATGGGGGCCGGTGAAGTAGCTAGCAGACGATACCACGCCCACTCAGTCTTTCAAGGTAAACTGTACTTTTTTTATTGAGGACACAGTACAGGCAAGCATTATTTTCATTTAAATTGCACCTACCGAAATAAAAGGGATCTAAATTACTTACTATTTTTAAAAAAGTTATTTTTATTAATAGTTAAGTGCTTATTTTGTATTTTTGGATATTAATATTATGTATTTTAATAAAAAAATTTTAGGCGCATTATTCATCTTATTGACTTTGAGATAAGAACTTGAATATCATGAATTAAATTAAATATATTATATTCATAATCATGAGAGAAAAATGTCAATTTTTCTTTTCTTTATTGATATTCAGAGGCAGTTTCCTACCCACGTTATTCCCTGTGATTTTATCTATGCATGAAATACTCTGTTATTTGGTTATAATTTTTCTCTTTATAAGAAAGAATTATGCTTTTGTATATAAATTAATTTATGTCTAAATAGTAAAAGTATTTTTCCTTTCGTGTATTTTTAGTCCAATATTAGAAAAAAAAAAGTTTTTATTATCAATAATTTGTAAATGAATTTCGTTGAATAATGTAAAGTAAAAAAAATTGTAATACAAAGTCAACTGTAAGAAAACTAGAAACTAAATAAAAAAATTTTTTGTTTTACTTTTTTATCTTAAATTGAAATTTTAGTAAATCTTGTTTTATTATATTTAATAAGATAAAAATATCTACTCAAGAAGTGTGATATTTTAATATAAATGTAACGTTAAAAACTCAGTACTTTTGTTTTAAAAAATAGGAATTTATTCACTAGCAAAATAATTTTACAAGTTTAGGAATACATTTAATTAATGTCCTTTAAATTATTTTTTTTACCGATAAAATTTTTCTTTTATAATGATTATTCAATAAACGTTCATTAAAATAGTTTCTTTTTAAACAATAAAATTTAAATAAGTATATTTTCTTTCAAATATTTCAATTCAACAAGAGGCTTAATAGTAAAGAACAGGTTTTAGTGTAATGTTTTGAAAGACAGAGGGGATATGGCACATACGTCAAGCGCTTACCAATCAAATGATAGATGACAATTCTTAAACAAAAAGAAAAATACTTCTTAGAGAGAAAAGTTCGGTAGTGGAAAAGTGAATCGCTTAAATTAATTACATCGTGGCATAAGTACACTTACAGAAATTTCAAATCAATTATAATTATGTTTTAATTTAGTAACACACAAAAGCTATAATTAAAACTTAGAAATGAAACGCAGCTTTTATTTATAAATTTTCTAAATACCAAATTCCTGAAAAATGGCACTTTCTATTCCGAGCGCTCACTTTCAATTCGCAAACAGAACAAAGGATTTTGTGTACATTTATTCAGCAAATTTTAACACAATTTCAAAACGGATTAAAAACTAATACTGCTAAGCTGAAAGGAACAATTCGAAACTAGAGGCTTTTAGATATTTAAAGAGGTAATTTATTTGATATACTTTATATAATTCAACAAAATATTGAAAATATTTTTGGAAAGTAACACAGATTAAGCTTTCATTTCGTTTTGTTCTTAGATCCCTTTTTCTAAGGATGAATACTTAAGTTTGGGTTTAATTTTTCTACTCAAAAAGGAAAGACAATTATTTAAAAAAAATATATTCGTCCCAAAACATTATTTTTTTTTAAAAAAAATAATGTCAATTAAACAAGTCTAGAGGGTTAAAAGAATTAATTTTTGATATCTCTCCGCAATTTAGGCCTCATAATTTTTCTTCAAAAGATTTAATACCAACAGCTTATATAATATACGCTAGATCACGCTCTCTCTAGGAGTTCAAATGACTTAGAACCACTATAAGCATATTCCAAGGTGAGAATCGAACTGGCGTAAGATCAACCAGATATGTTCAGAGTGCTGGCAATACAACTATTCCCTTAGCAGTATTACGAGGTTATACATAAAATTTTAGATTCTTTCACAGTTTATATATATATTTTTAACTAATTAATTTTTTCCCACACTGAAAGGAGCACAGAACGATCATGACTACTAGATAGTTAAGTTGAACAATTCATGTATTCTAATTCTTAAAAAATGTATTGAGAAATAATAAGAATGTTGTGAGAAAGGAACTTACTTTCCGATTGCTGCACAAGGTATTCCATCAGTCACAACAGCCGCACTGTCGAAAGTCTGAAGAACTGAGGAAGACACTGGAAAAGAAGTGTCCAAATAAAGTCTCTTTTTCTCTTCAATTTGTGGCAGTCCAAGAACTAAAGATGTAGTTATTAAGATAAATGCGGCAGTTAACACAATAGCTATAAGCACAGTATCACGTTTGGAACATATGCACCTGTGTGTAAAGAAAAATATAATTTTCAGAAAACAATTTAAAACGGAAATTAAATTGCAGTCTGCATTCACTACTACAATTTTAAAATTTAAAAACATCATTTTATTAAATTGGAATTTAAAACAAATTATGTATAAAGTGTTTGATTACCTTCATTATCTCAAAAGTTTGTAATAAGGCATTTTATTCGAATCGGTGTTAAAAGACGCAAAAGACAGATCAAAGTATGGAAAATTTGCATAATATTATCTTTTCCTACTTGCAGTAGATCGTCTTATAAAAGGTAAAAGAAAGAATTAAAAATACGTTTCAAATCATATCTAAAGCGTTATACTTATTGATTACTTCGATTTAGTTGAATTTGTATCAATGCATATATTGAAATTTAATACTTTAAATTTATCGCTTTACGTTTCTTCTTTCCCTAAATAAGGTCTTGTTCAAACTGCTCCAACAATTCAAAATAGGTCTTAAAAAAACTATTAACATAGACGCATGGGACATAAATACAAAAAATGTTGATCTAAATATTGACTGAAACGCTATGAATAGTCATATACGGTATGTTGTATGAATATCATATACAGAAAGTTTGTATAATTGACGCGAAGTCATATTTACGAGTACACATCACTCCAAGTTTATCACAACGTGAAGATTAAATTTCAAAAGTTTACGTCAAATCTAATTAAAGCAAATAAATAATATTTTTATAATTATGAAGTAAATTGAACAAGAATCATTTTATCAATTTTGGGCTCTCGTGCTTGTGGACAATTAGCAATAGTAAAAATTTGAAATTATGTTAATCAAATGCAAACAAAAGTTTATAATATAGGTTCAATCATAGATATTAGGAATCAATACAATCTTTAAAAGACAAGCATTTTTTAATAAGATGAAATCTTACTGCGATAAAGGCGTAAGCATTTAAATTCAAGATTAATCAATTCATATCTTTATATCATCACTAGAGGATTTATATTTGTCTGAACAAATTCTCGAATTACAAAAACAACTTTGACAACCAAAAAAGTGAATTTGCGAAAGAAAATTATTAAAAACTGTAACAGACGAACGAAACGTGTTAGTCGAGAAACATGAAAATGAAAGTCAGAAAATGCCAACATTAACAAAATGTAAAACAAGGATTCTAAAGACATTCTGAGAAATTAAAGAATGCTGGTCAATTAAAAGAAGGCATTATTATGTAATATCTTCACATTACAGATTTCAAACAAATAGTATCAAGAGAAAATTTGTTCGCATGAATAAAATAATTTCTAAGTTGAAAATTTACAATGGAAAATTTATATAAGTTATAATTTACCAATGCATTATTTTCAATGTAAATATTTACAATTTACTTGTATAATATTATTTCAAGTTTTTAACCAAGAAATCAATTTGTATTTAAAGAATATTTTCTGCGATAAATTTAAGGTTATTTTTTTATTGTAAAGTTGCATAGCGTTTAAGGCTGACAATACGGTCAATGGAGGCTACCAAATACAGACAACTTTCTTATAATTTTGGCCATTTTGTCAATGACGAGGTTAATAACTGAGGTGGCATCATTCTCTATCATATTAACAGGGGACAATAAGTTCAGCCTTTTTAATAAAAGTTTTTAGAATCATCTTCGAGTTTGTGCAAAGTTTCAAAGCTGTAGCCAATTAATCACTAGAAATGCTTCTTACCAGACAAACGCGGTTAAAGTATACTTTTGTTGATAACGGCAATAAATGTTTACATTTTAGAACAAAAGCGGTTTATTTCTGACCACTTAATTTAGAACAAACGTCTATAGATTAAAGATATTCAAGTTTTTACGTTATATCATAAAAGGTGATGTATGTAGCAGTTCTTCTTCTTAGAGTTGGGTTTGTATGTCATTGGGCACCTTTGCTTTTATCAGCATTTTGTACTATTAACTCCAAACCCAATGTTTCCTAGTTCCAGTTGCTCGGGTCACCCACTTAATTAATTAAGTCCGATAACCCTTTAATGGAGTCTAGGTGTAACTCTCTAGTACGGATTATGCCTATAGAAGTTAATCTAGGGAGGGCCAGAGCCTCGCATTTGTAAATGATATGATTGGCCGTTTCCTCTTGCGTATAACATTTCCTGTAGAAAGGGTCTTGCTGAAACAGTCCCGTTTTATGGAGGTGTTTTCTGAAATAGTAGTGCCTAGTTATGAAGACTACGATTAAACGTATCTTCTGCCTAGAGCATCTTAGAATTTCAGAGGCAATCCTCGCTGATAATTCACAGATCATACTTTTAGCGTGGGTTTGACTAGGAGTGTTGAGCCAAGCTTCATACATCTTCCGTTTTTCCTATCTAAGAACATTGAATGTAGCAGTTGAAAACAATGGTTTGGATTGGTTATTGTTCATAAGTAAATTAGAGCAGAATTTACACAGTTTACAGTTGATTCTAAATCAGAATATACATCTCATTCTGATCTGGGAATTGGATTCCACGAATTTTTAAACTAAATGGTCATTCAAGGAAGTCAATCATTCAACTGCCAGCTTACCAAAGAAAAGGTAGGCCATCTTAGTTTCATTTGAATTAAAATATTATTTTTGTTCTGATAAATAAAAAAACGAGATTCATCCGATTTGGAAAGCGTTGGTTTGTTACGAAAAATTTTGAAGTAGATATTATAATTAATAATAAATTATATTTTTCCGATGATGGGAGTCTTACTGATATTAGATTAGTTAGACACCATTGCAATTAAACGCTATAGAAACTGCTGGGTATCATGTCTAATGGACGAAAGAGATGAAAACAGCTTTTGATGTTCTGATTAACTGACAATGCTGTAAGTAGCTAGCACGTTGAATCAGCTAGAAGACTCAGACTTATGTATAAGGCGATAGAGCAACAAGTATCATAATAAGACTTATGTATAAGGCGATAGAGCAACATGTATCATAATATTAATATGGTTGAAGTGAGTGCATTAGGTTAGTAATTAATCATTAGTATTTTATTGCGTTTTTTTTAATTCAAAATTGCATTGGAAAGTCCTCATAAAATCTAAAATAAACACTAAGGTCAGCATTTTTATGAAATCTCTGCTTATGACACAGAAGCAAACGATGTTTAATAGAATTCTGTGACACAAATGAAAAAAGCTAAAACACAATGGATTTTATTAACAACTAAATATACACCTGTCGCTAAAAATGTTTATATCTCAACTTCTGTTTTAATTTAAAGATTATGACATCGAAGCTGTTAGAGAATTTATTTCTTTGAAATCAGCGTTTTGTTCTGATTTACATTTCGAAGATACGCAGTTTGTGGAGGAAGAAAGAATTTTCAGTGTTTAAGAACGAAGGTCTTTTTGAGAAGGGTTTGCTGTAGAATTTAAGAAATTGGTTTCTGGGTTAGCAGTGCATTGTAGAGAATGTTTAACGAACAGGATGCTACTCATTACATTAAAAAATAGTTAATAGCGTTAAGCATGTGATAAGCAACACATACAATTGCATATTAATCATGTTTACTGAGCCAGATAAAAATTTAAGAAAAGAGGAAGACAAACTTTTATGGATATATTGTTTAGTCATCGAACTAAAATTGGAGGGGGCTGTCAGTCGAATTGACTAGAAATGTCTAGTTTAGAAACTTGATGGTTCCGAATAGAAAACGATGAGTGCTCATCGTTAAATTCTGCAACGATCTCTTTCTTCTTTGGATGAGTGTTTAAGAATTCCATTACAGTATAAAATGCATCTACATTGATTATTTGCAGTTACTCAGAGGATCAGGAAGAACTGAGAACAGAACTGAAGAACTGAGAACAGAACTCTTGAGGTAACAGAGATCAGCAGAACGTTAAAGAACATCGCTTTGGCCAGTTCTAGGGTATGGCACCACGAATAATGATAAAATTTGTTATTTTTTAACCAATATTTTCTATATATATCATTATTAATGTTCCATCGGGTCTGAGGTACCTCTATTCGTAATGAATGAAGAGAAAAGCGATTTATCAATAGTTCAAAAATACACAAAATTCCAAAGCACTTTTACCACTGTCGTAATATATTAATCCTTTTAATAAACACAAAATGTAGCATTTTTGTGGGTGATATATGTAATAATTATGTAGAACGCGTCGATAATGAAGACGGTATAATATCGAAGAAAAGTACGAAATTCATTAGTCACATGAGTTAGAATTTTTTTTAACTTTATAAACCGAATTAACCTGAAAACTAAGAATTTTTCCAAATTTAAATTTTGAAAATATATCAATTAAACTATATTATAACACTGAAACAATCAGCAATATCAGCTTAAGTTACTAACGGAAAGATATAGCGTTACGGCAAAGTGTTACTGTACTGCTCTTAAATTAAATCGAATCATCTCTTAATGAAGAGGCGGAAAGATGTTAATAAATTTCGCCCGTTTATAATATTTCATCAATTATGTTAAGAATATTTCATCAATTATGTTAGCAAGCAAGTCCTAAACAAGTGACGCATCAATAAATCCAACAATTCTTACTATTCTCTGCACTTCAGGATTACCATCAAGTGAAAGCCGATTGGCAACAGTTCTCTGGTTTTCGCCAAATTATGCAAAAATATTTATTGGAAGGATATTTTTTGAGTATTTACCAATCATACTGAAACGTTTTCAGAATTCAAGAAAAATTTGCTTTAGTAATATAGCAGTTTACATTAAACAGCTTTTAATGTAAACTGCTCGTAGGAAGATTGAAATATAGATTTGTGAAAGATATTCTACAAAATCTGACAAACTTGTAGAACTGAGAAAGGGGGCTCGTTTGGTTTAATTTTTCTAAGCATCTGAGCTCTCCTGAAAGTTCAGTTTCCAATGTACATTCAGTGAATATATTTGAATCTAATCTTAAGTCATACGCATTAATTTTGGTTAAATTATTCGCTGCAATACGATCACATTTTATGCACGAGGTTTCATTCTACTCGGACTATTAGTTAAAAGGGCGTTTTGAACTACAACAAATGTGCAACCAAGAACAGGAAATCGTGCCTTCGAATTGTTGAACCGGAAGTGCACCAGTTCTAGCAAATTATAGACTGAAAACCAAACGCAAATGAGAACTTTTTTTATTTAAACAATGACAAAGCAAAATCTAAAATCTCACTGTAATTGAAAAATTAATAATTATAAAAAAAGTACAAAACAAAGTTGCTGTAGAGTTAGGATAATTATCAGGAAAGAAAATTGTTAAATCAGATATCGATTTAAGATAAAAGGTTTTATACAAAGGTCTGTGTGTGATTTAAAGTAAAAAGAACAGAAAATAAAACAAAAAAAAATACAAAAGGAACAAGAAAATAATAAGAAAATCAATAAAAAAATGCCTTATAATTAGAAGATTTAATAACGCTTTTATCATTCACAGAATTCAAAGCCGACCAACTTGTTTAGTGGTCAGCGTGCCTGACTACGGATAAGGAGGTCCTGGGTTCGAATCCCAGTTTGGGCATGGATGTACTTTCTGTCTCTATCCTATCTTTGTCCTTTCCTTGTATGAATGAGGAGTGAATGGTTGCCTACCCTATAAACGGGTCCCTATGGCATGTGTGTAGAGCAAAGTTGTACTTTCACCTTCATGGTGCTCTGATTAAAACGAAAGACGCTCCCATTCGACTTAATTCGCATATAGTAAACAACAACAACAGAATTCAAAATTTCGGCAAAAGATTTTCATTAATAGTGACTATAGTATTCACACATCACAAGGATAAAAATCCGGAAAATTGCAGATATTTACCCCAAAAATGTAGATGAGGAAACCAAAAATCAAATTTTGAATTAATGGCAGTATTCTAATATGACGCATTCTATTCCGAAAAGCGTGTTCTTATACCTAGATCAGTGGTCGGCAAACTTATTAGCCTAAAAGCCAAATATGAATATTACAACAATTTTTTAAAAAAAATGGCAGCCAAATCTGCTTGTTTAGTAAACTTATATTACACTAAATATGTAGTACACTAAATAAAACTAAATTTCATACTTAATAAATATTTATTAATGTAAACAATGTGCTTGCATCTCCTTAGAAAGTTTGAGTAAGTCAAGTTTGTATGTTGTTGTTTTTAATTTTAGGCATGTGATTCCAAGTTCTCATCAATAAGACGACTTCTCAGTTTACTCTTGATAATGTTCATGATTAAAAAAGATTGTTTGCATATACAGTGGCACAAAATTGATAATACATCTTACTTTTACTTGATAAATCCAACTTTCAATCGAAATAACACATTAACTAGAAGTGCAAACGTAATTTCATTCTTAGACATAACAGAAAGTTAATTAGCAGTAAAAATAAAGAAAAATCAATGATAAAATTCTAAAAAAATTTTCAGAGGCATTTCAAATAAACATAAGCAGATTTCTACCTCAAAAAATTGAGGATACACCAATGAAATTTTTTTGATATACCACACACAAAGACAGTGTCAATATTTGGTTGTTGCATGTCCTTTGGCTTTTATAATGTCCTCCAAACGTTTGGTACCGATTCGACCAATTTTTTGGTGGTATCTAGAGATATTTTATCCCATTCTTCTTGTAACACTTGCTTTAAATGGGCTTTGTTCCTAATTTGGTGTTTTTGGACCGCTGTTTTGAGTGTGGTCCAAAAATTTTCTCTGACATTGATGTCAGAGGACTGTAGTGGCGTGTACAATTGCTGTTTACAATGAAAAAGACACCACATTTTGACATTACGTGCCGTATGTTTGGGGTCGTTGTCGTGCTGAATTATAAAATTTCCATCTAAACCCAGTTTTTTTGCACTTTCTTTTAGATTGTCGCGGAGTATATCTATATAAAGCTTATGATCCATTATGCCATCTATAAAAAGTAAATTTCCTACCCAATTTGAAGCCATACAAACCCAAACCATGAAGGAGCAACCACCATGTTTAACTGTAGGACGTAATTTTTTTGGATTCAAAGTGATCTTCGGCTTTCTCCAAACACCCCAACGAACATCACTTCCAAAAATGATGAATTTATTTTCATCACTAAACATAACTTTTTTCCAAAAGTTATCTGTCTTCAATTGATGAGTTTTTGCAAACTCCAAACGCTTTTTCTGATTTTGTAAGCTTATAAATGGTTTCTTTCGAGCTACTCGACTGTTATATCCAGCATGTCTAATCACATTTCTCACAATTTCAGCACTTACACTTCTGCCAATTATTCGAGAAGTTTCTGCAGCTAGTTTGACTGCACTTAGTTTAGGATTATTCTTGATATCTTACAAAATTTTCCTTTTGGCTACATCACTCAGAAAACTTTTGTGGTTCCTCTTCCACTTTATTTTGAATTATAATCCATCGCTTTTGAATCTTCCAATTATTTTCTGGACATACGAATGGTTTTTACCGACAATTTCAGCTATTTCGCGATAGTATTTTCCTCTTAAATAACCTTAATATAATTTTTCTTACATCAATACTGGTCTCTCTTAGAGAAGCCGTTTTCCATTTAAATTTGCGACTTTAAATTCACAGAACAAACTATAAAAAACAAAAAATAAATAAATAAATAAAAAAATAAACAGTCGAAAAAGTTTATGATAACATTGCCCAAACTTAAATTATTATAGTGGCAAGCAGAATAAAAATTTAGTGATTGTTAAACAAAAATTTTATTGGTGTATCCTCAATTTTTTGAGGTAGAAATCTGCTTATGTTTATTTGAAATGCATTAGAAAATTCTTCTTTTAGAATTTTGTCATTTATTTTTCTTTATTTTTACTGTTAATTAAATATTTTGTTATGTCTAAGAATAAAATTACGTTTGCACTTCTAGTTAATGTGTCATTTCGATTGAAAATTGGATTTATCAAGTAAAAGTAAGGTGTATTATCTTCAATTGTTTTGTCACTGTATATATGTAGAACCGAAAAGGGAAAAGAACAGCAAACACAAGCTTTTTCAGCTGATCGTAATAGTCAGGAATACTATTCCAAGCGTTGAAAATGATATTCCATCTCCAGGTCATCCATCATCAGGATAACAAAACTTTTAATATGACCAAAAATGCAAGTAAATTTCCAAAATTTGGACAAATAGAAGTTACCGAAAAATCGAATACAAATTTTGTACCAGAACCACAAACATATCTAGTAGGTGTAATAAAATAGTATTAAAAATTCCTGTAAAGGTGTGCAGCTAGATTGAAAAATACAACATTTTAATAAAGACAGGACAACGGTAGATAATACAAAACTGTTCACACTGCAACTGATGGTGTGTAATGTCAATTTGTACCCCTCCCCCACTACCTTAGAAAAAGTATGCGCGCGCATGCTTGTGGTACCTTTGTATCACACCGGAGTATACCAAAAACATACGAACAATTTCACCCGGTAGCTTGTACATGGTTTGTCTTTACGTTTACGAAAACCAATAAAATTAAACTCAATGTTCGTTACATATTTTTACAACAGTATAAAATTTTAATTACCTATCTATCTCTTTTAATTTAAACAAAAAAAAATTATACAAGTTCTCGATTTATAGTAGAAGTTTAATTTACCGAAATAAGATGCAATTTTTTTTCTTATTAAGTTTTTTTATACAGAATATATTTTTGCACCTTCCGTGTTGATATTTGTTACATGGTTTGTGTTTACGTTTACGAAAACCAATAAAATTAAACTCGATGTTCGTTACATATTTTTACAACAATATAAAATTTTAATTACCTATCTATCTCTTTTAATTTAAACAAAAAAAATTATACAAGTTCTCGATTTATAGTAGAAGTTTAATTTACCGAAATAAGATGTAATTTTTTTCTTATTAAGTTTTTTTATACAGAATATATTTTTGCACCTTCCGTGTTGATATTTGTTACATGGTTTGTGTTTACGTTTACGAAAACCAATAAAATTAAACTCGATGTTCGTTACATATTTTTACAACAATATAAAATTTTAATTACCTATCTATCTCTTTTAATTTAAACAAAAAAAATTATACAAGTTCTCGATTTATAGTAGAAGTTTAATTTACCGAAATAAGATGTAATTTTTTTTCTTATTAAGTTTTTTTATACAGAATATATTTTTGCACCTTCCGTGTTGATATTTGTTACATGGTTTGTGTTTACGTTTACGAAAACCAATAAAATTAAACTCGATGTTCGTTACATATTTTTACAACAATATAAAATTTTAATTACCTATCTATCTCTTTTAATTTAAACAAAAAAAAATTATACAAGTTCTCGATTTATAGTAGAAGTTTAATTTACCGAAATAAGATGTAATTTTTTTTCTTATTAAGTTTTTTTATACAGAATATATTTTTGCACCTTCCGTGTTGATATTTGTTACATGGTTTGTGTTTACGTTTACGAAAACCAATAAAATTAAACTCGATGTTCGTTACATATTTTTACAACAATATAAAATTTTAATTACCTATCTATCTCTTTTAATTTAAACAAAAAAAATTATACAAGTTCTCGATTTATAGTAGAAGTTTAATTTATCGAAATAAGATGTAATTTTTTTTCTTATTAAGTTTATTTTATAAAGAATCTATTTTTGCACCTTCCGTGTTGATATTTGTGCGTAGCCGCACTTAAGCAGACAAAGACCCACATGCGGTTCTGGAGCCGCACTTTGCCGACCACTGACCTTGTTGTTGTTTTTTCCTATGACACTTGGGCAAGCCAAGCTCTCTATGCCTTTGGCAGTAAGAATTAAGTCAATGGAGAGCGTCTTTCACCACGATCAGAGGACCACGAAGGTGAAAGTTCGACTTTGCTCATTTTAAGGTGCCTCGTAATTTCGAACCACGGTCAGGTGACGAGGCCACACCTGAGCTGGCACCCTCCTCTCCCCATCCACGCCACACCAGTGGGAGTACTTTGGACGTCACATATTAACGTGGACACGTCCCCAACCCACGGAGTTCCAGCAACCCAGTGGAGGAGAATACACTGTGGTCATCCTCCCAACCACTGCTCGCGGCAAATGATGCTTCACTTTGCTGAGCTTACGGGAAGCGGCGTGAAGCTACTGAGCCACTGGAGCTCTGACTGACCTAAATCATGAACATGACAATTACAACTTCTGCTTACAGGTTGCACATCTTTAGAAATGGGTGCGCTGGAGTTTTCCGATTTTCTTCTTTGCGATATGAGAATACGACCCCTATCAATGAAAAATCATCTTATCTTCAAAGACAATATGCATGTACAACGATCCTATAATCAGTTAAATTATCCAGAACAGGTAATCAAAACCTGCAACTACAACGTTTCACTCATTTTTAATAAGTGAAAATTTTTACCAATTTTACAAAAGCATTTAAGAGATAAATTCAGTATCAGTGGAAAAAAGCTTTGACTATGAGGGAAAATTATGGAAAAAAAAACTCTCCTAAAAATGAACCTAGCACAAACTTCACAAGAAAATATAAGCAAAATGTGCTTCACCCACAACACAATAAATATGATTTTGTTGTTGATAAGCTAAACGTTTCACGAAAAACTAATCACTTTTTATACTGATTTATATTATATGTCTATGTCATACATGGTAAATGTCATAAATTCTACAAATGCACGGTTAAAAAAATATAAATGCTGTGCAATTTTTTTTTTTTTTTTAACTGAGGAGCTTTAAAAATTATTGTAAAATAAATCAAATGATTTGTAACTATTCTCATCAATCTATTAAGAATAATGATAATTCTAGTAATCTTTAATAAAATTTCGGATATTGTTATTCATCAAACATCAAAAAAATTATATAGATATAATATTGACAGTTTAATGAAAAAATAATGAATAATGTTGTTTCCAATGGAGGTATTAAATACTTAAAAAATCTTTAATCAAGATGATTAATTCTTACATTGTAATGTCACAAAAAAAAAATGCACAATATTGGGCTATTATTTTAAAGCACAGACACCTCTTTCAGAATTCTATTTTTGTTCACTAACAGCAAAAAAAGAAAAACAAAAATAAGAATTAAAAAAAAAAGCAAAGACCGTCTAACTGCGCCAAACAAAGGGATTACGAAGATTTCTAAGTGCATTCGCAGTAAGTTGATAAAAGGATTTTAAGCTATTTCTATTTGACTGATTTTTGACATAAATTTAAAAACATCTCGTACAAAGAGAAAAAAAACTGCACAACAAGTTAGTATTTAAAATTAAAATTTGTTTTATATTTCATTAAGAGTGACAAATGCAGAATCAAAAAATATCTTCCATGCAATAAAGATAAATAAAGAGAATTGCGATAAATTATATTAATTTTTTAATGAGAGAAAAGATTTAATTAGAACTACTGATTTTCGAAAAAAAATTTTACGTTTTTAAATATTAAAAGCTAAATTTTTAGTGAAGTTTTGTTTCTAATCAACATGGTGCTTAACAAAAATATATTGTACTGTGATTTTCAAAATAAGTTGATAATGCGTAAAAATCTGATCTAAGCAAGATTCAATGATTCTGAAATTGGAGATTTAGCTAAAAAAAATTGTAATGTAAGACTAAATTATAGACTTGTTATATTTGGATTATTTAAAAATCCCCTTCACACCCTAGATTTTAATTTCATTTTTTTTTTATTTGTCCATTGAAAAATCACACTTCGAAATCTTCATATGATATATAATTAATTGTAATTATCTTTGTTAGAAAAGGTAAAATTTAACATGTTCGATTTTCAAATTATTTCCATTAGGTTGGAGAATAAGTTCGTAGCGTTTTTACCAAAGACTTTTATTTAAACACAAAAAACAATAATTATATCAATAAGTTAATCAATTATATATTCGCAGTTGCTGTTTACAACCTCTTCCAACCTCTCAACCCATTTGTTGATGCCGTTCCGCCAAAAATCGCCTGGTTTGGTGTCAAAGGAGTTGTTGAGCCAGTTTTTAAATACCTCTTTGTTATCGAAGGTAACGGCCTTCATATGGTTTGACAAAGAGCGGAAAAGATGGTAATCGGTCGGTGCAAGGAGGTAAATACGGCAGATGCAGAACTTTGACGACTTGTGCAACATGGATGGGGCCTGGCGTTGTCGTGAAGGTGTATGGTTTGACCATGTCGATCAGGTCTTTTCAGTCGAATAGCCTCATTCACGCGGTGCAGCTGAGCAATGCAGAGCTCATTGTTGACTGTGGCATTCTTTTAGAGCATTTTACAGTGCATCAAGAGGTCCTTAAAAACTGGCTCAACAATTTCTTTGAAACCAGACCAGGCAATTTTTGGCGGAACGGCATCAACAAATGGGTCGAGAGGTGGGAAGAGGTTGTAAACAGCTACGGCTAATATTTAATAAATTAACTTATTGATATAATTATTATTTTTTGTTTAAATAAAAGTCTTTGATGAAAACGCAACGAACATTTTTCCCAACCTAATATATTATCAAATATTTGTTATATCTTTAATATTGTATGAGTATTAGTATATATTTAATATTGTACATATTTCTTTAAAATATATGAAGACAGATTTCATATATTTGAAAGAAATAATATACCACTCGTGAAGTGTTAAAATCTGATTTTTTTGATCACTTCGTAAATTTTTAATTGTTTTCAATCTAGAGATCGCATAATCTAGCGAGCTAAAGCATCGTGTGCTTGGATGGGAGTTTGGGTAATTTGAAGATTACCATGTTGACAACATTTACTTTTGAGTTCAATAATGAATACCACGCATAATAGATCACGGTAGTCACGTTCTCAGCATAAAATTATAGTTTTGGGGGTGGCTGTTCAAATCTGGAGAATTTCTGTTTAGTTCGTGAGTCTTCTTAATTTAGAAGTTAGAAACAAGATCTAGGTTCTAAATTTTACAGTAAAGATGTCACAACAATCGGGTGTCTCCTATAGAAGCAGCAGTCAATTCCGCCCCTTGCAGTACCGAAAACTTTAAAATGTACCAGAAATGAATGGTTATTACAATATACATAATTCATCATAATTTATTTTTTAAATTCATTTTATACGTTTTTTTCTTATATGTCGTTTATTATGATATGGATCTAAATTTTGTCATAATGACATTGAAGGCAATGACAGTGCTATCTTTATTTAATACCTTTTTGAACAATTTAACTCTTCCATCCTAACCACAAAAAAATAAATAAATAAAAATTGAAGATGACATTATGAAACATTAGATATTTTTAGGAAGATTTTAAGGTTTGGATGTATTATTTGTTGTTGTTAATGGTACAAAATGCTGATAAAAGCAGAGGTGCCCAATGACATACAAACCCAATTCTAAGAAGAAGAAGAAGAAGATTATTTGTTGTTTCTGGTTTGTTTGCAAGATTTCATACGAGACAGACCTAGGGTTGAATCTGTCAAAAACTATCAACCCTATAACTAAGGTAATTAATTTCTGCTTAATGATCGCATGCCAGTTTAATGCTAATGATTTAATATATGAAAAGAAATATACCATCGACTATGTTTTGGAAAACATCATCTGATATTTTATCATTGAAACAACATTAGCACTTTATTTTACCATACTATACAACTTCGTGCAAATTGCGCCTACGAATTCACTATACCCTAATAGTAGGATTACACTTTTTTGAGTCGATGATTCCATATTCCATTCGAATTATTACAAAACTATAAATGAGTATTCTGTTTCCATGTATCACTTCTTTTAATAGGAATGATTGAGAATTTTCAATGTTTCTTCTTGTGTGACACAAGATGGTCACAAGGCGGGTTTAGTTTAGCTGTCGCGCTACGGTAAATTTTTGCACACGAGAGCAAATTCTATCGAACCCAATAGTTTAAATTCGATTCCAAAAGATCAGAGGTTTGCTCATATCCACTATTGAAGAAGTGTAAATGGATGTTACATTTCTACTTTTACTTAGTCTATCTTATGACATGCAATTGATGTTAAAACTGTCTTATATCGTCTTTTAAGTATTATAACATCCTTTATGCGAAGTCAAACAGTATACAAGCACCAACGCACGTGGAGTATTCCTTTAAGAATTAACCTATATACATTGCCATTTTCTATGGGTTTAAAATAGTCATGATTTTTTTAACCTATGAAAGAGTTACACATGTATTTGATACCAACGTAGAAAATTTTCTTCCAATGTCTTTATTATTTAAAAAAATTAAAAATAAAATCATTGCATTCTATTTAAAGATAATTATAATTCATCTGTCTTTGAAAATCCTATGGAAGTAGTCAGATAATTAGATTACTAAACCATAAGTTCTTATGTCTTACAGTAGCATCTGCCACAGTTCTAACACAAATTTTTACATTTCTACTGCATATAATATAAAACAATTTCTTGAAGTTAGGCATAATATTCCACAGAGTTACAATACTATTTGATAACAAATAATATTCTATTCACAGAAATGTACCAAATATTCATTTTAATGATTATTTATGTTATAGTTAAAGTTATTAGAAGTATTTCTAAATAAACACTGAAGTATATTACATTTTAATTCATTTATTAAAACATTTCTATTATACATTTTAAATGTTTCATGAAAATAACAGTTCTGTAATTATTACGCAAGGTGCAGACATAAAATAAAAACTTAAATAGGGGTACTTGTTATAGCATTAGAGCTACAGCCCAATTTAATGTACACCGGTTTCTTCTATTCAATTATTTCAACCGAAATACATAGTTAGATAGAAACGTTTTATGTAAACATCTATTTTTTATGATTTTACGATAAGTTTAAACAAACTAACTAAAAAATAAACACACATACACAAGCATATATATATATATATATATATATATATATATATATATATATATATATATATATATATATATATATATAAAACGTTGAATTTCATAAATGAAGCAAGAAAAATTATTGTTGAGAAAATGCAATGTGAGTCCAAATTTTATAATTATTACGAATCTCTAAGATATCTTATTAATAAGCTATTTTAGAATGACATTAACTATAGCTACTTAATTGAAAAGACAATTTTTTTCTTAATTACAAATTATATAAATATATCAATTTACATTAACGTCTAATTAAAGAAACAATTAATACTATTAACAATAATACTTGAATGATGTAAAAAAAAAAAAAACAATACAGGGCAAAAGTCAAGTTCTTAATCCAGAATTAGCAATCAGACATGTGAAGGATTGATTGGTTTGTTGTGGTACGATCAAGCATTTTTAGTACACAAGGAGTCATTGAACTAAAAATACAAGTTCACACACATAATTGATCAAGAGCCATTACAAAAATTCACTTCGAATGATAAGTTAGATTTGATTTGTTTGTCATTTTATGATTAATTTTTCACAGGATGACTAATTCGAACCACTCCAGATGAAAATTTTAGACCTACTAACTGTTAGCTAGAAAGTTTAACTCAAATTTCACTCAAGAGAAACAGTGAAATATGTAATACAATCTTTTTTTTTTTTTATCGCTAGATGATAATCAACGTTTTTTTTGTAATACATTAAAAAATAGCGATTATTAAAATTTTCTTTTTCAATAGTACATCTAAACTAGATTTTTTATTAATATAAATTTTTCTCCAAAAATAAAAACATTGTTTAGATTTGTCGCTCTAGTTACTTTTTAAAAAGCTAATTCAACTAGAACCTATGGTTTAAAATGGAATCCAAATCAATATGAATATCCACTGCGAACACAGCCGAGCTTTCAGCCGAATGGTTTGCGCTTTTGCCTTCGGTTCAACAGTTCGTGGGTTCGAATCCCACCTTGGGCATGGATGTTTGTAGTGGTTCGGAATCCACTTTAAACCGTAGGTCCCGGTCTAATTAGTCCTCGTGTGCAAAAACATGACCGTTGAGCGACAAACAAACCAAACCAAACGACTGCGATCACAACAATAGAAGAAACCACAAAATGTTGTACTGAAAGCCAAGATCTGACTGTTCAGAAAATTTAAAAAGCCAAATGTCTGATTATAACAGAACATAGAATGTTACAAGATACATTTAAAGACATTCTTTAAACCGAACTACTATGCTTTCGTTTTCCACATTTGAATTTTTCTCATTTAATGTACCATTGCTATTTCGCCTCACTTCTCACAGAGAGCTCTCCGTGGCTGAGTGGTCAAAGTATCACTCCGCTAATCGCTTGAGAACGTAGGAGTGTGGGTTCGATTCCCACCGTGGCCCTGTGTGTTTTCTTCGTTATCCTTCTGTGGTTGTATATCTGTCATTGTGCTATTTGTCCTATTATCGACGAAGACTTACAAGCGGATCACAAGAATCAAGCATACAAGTCTGAATATATGTAATGTAATAAATAAATAAATGAAATATAAATAAATCTGAAATTGGTTAAAAACCATCTCAATCACCACCACAATCAAAATTTTACTTTACTTGCATCTGTGAAATTGGTTAAAAACCACCACAATCACCACCACAATTAAAATTTTACTTTACTTACATCTGAAATTGATTTAAAACCA
This sequence comes from Latrodectus hesperus, assembly GCA_037975125.1. NCBI lineage: Eukaryota > Metazoa > Arthropoda > Arachnida > Araneae > Theridiidae > Latrodectus > Latrodectus hesperus. Next base: position 7,637 of record JAJQOW010001700.1, on the reverse strand, counting down.
CATCAATAACCACCACAATCAAAATTTTACTTTACTTACATCTGAAATTGGCTTAGAACAACCACAATCAAAATTTTACTTTACTTACATCTGAAATCGGTTAAAAAACCACCGCAATCACCACCACAATCAAAATTTTACTTTACTTACATCTGAAATTGAGGGCGCTCCGTGGCTGAGTGGTCAAAATATCACTCCGCTAATCGCTTGAGAGCGTAGGAGTGTGGGTTCGATTCCCACCGTGGCCCTGGGTGTTTTCTTCGTTATTCTTCTGTGGTTGTACATCTGTCATTGTGCTATTTGTCCTATTATCGACGAAGACTTACAAGCGGATCTCAAGAATCAAGCATACAAGTCTGAATATATGTAATGTAATAAATAAATAAAATAAATTCTCACAGAGTAGCTGGTTTGTTTGTTTGTCGCTCAACGGTCATTTTTTGCACACGAGGGCTAATTAGACCGGGACTTACGGCTTAAAGTGGATTCCGAACCACTACAAACATCCATGCCCAAGGTGGGGTTCGAACCCACAAACTGTTGAACCGAAGGCAAGAGCGCTAACCATTCGGCTGCCAGCTCGGCACAGAGTAGATAACCATTATGAAAGAAACGATCAACAAATATAAGGCACCGCTCTATAATAATATCATCTGGTAGATATTAACCAGTCTGCCGACGTTTTAACTTTTGTCACTCTTAACCCTTTGAAATGGAGAAGGAAAGGTCTCACCTGGTGGGCTGGGGGACGAGGGGCTCGTACTTGATGGTGCCATAGGTGTAGAAATCGTGCGCGTGGTCCGACCTGCTGAAGAGCCGGGTGCCTTCTGGTTGAACGACCATCGCCGAGGTGAATCGGTGGACGAAATACAACAAAATAAAAGTGTCGAGATGGGGCGGTGCGAATCGATGAGAGAGCGGATTGCAAATGATTAAAGTTCAAGCGGTGATAAGATACGGCGCTCGAATCCGGCACCGAAAACAAAAGAAACCCCGAGATAACGAAATCAGGCGAAGGCATAAGCCCCGGTGAAATTATTTCATTGCATGACGATTCATTCAGCGCTTTGTTTTGTGTACGCATTACATAAGCGAGAACCATTTTTTTGATATGGGTTCCAAAACACTGTAGGCGATAAAATGGTTGTCAGTCTCTCTTTCCCATCACTTAAGATGAGATGTTTTATTTATTTACTTTTTAATTCTCCCTTTTTAAGAAAATAATTACTTTGTCATAAAATAATTATTTTTTTTCCTTCTATTTCCGAACTATGGGTAAGCACTTTTACTTGAGTTTTCATATCTAAATCATTCTTTCAGTAGGTTATATTTTAACTATAATGAGGATATAATCGTTATTATTAAAATTTTTCAATAAGATGCTAATTTTAATCATTAAATTATAATGTTTAGTAGAATGTTAATTTTTAAAATTGGATAGAGTTATGGGATCGATCCCTACCACCACTCCCCCCACACACACAGTCCAATGACAGAGAAAGCGGATTTCATATTTCTACTTTCAGATGCATATCTATCAAGGTGGGTGCTTAAAAATTTGCGTGTTCCCCATTGTGACACAGGAATTCAATTCATAGTCTGTGAAAAATACTTTTTAGAAAACATTACAATCGATACTGAAAAAAGCCTCATAATAGCTTTGATTTAAAAACCAAAACAATAGGATAGACCATAGGTTTCCAAAGTGGTCCAGATGGACCCCCAGGGGTCCATAGGAGACCACATTGGGGTCCACGTTGATGTGAAAAGAAAACAGGGGTTCCCAAGTTGTAAAAGGGGTCCACGAAAAATTTTCTGGTTTTTCATAATAACGAACAAAAATTTTGGCTTGGATTTACCTATTAATGTACGAAGGTAGCATCATTCACGAGGTAGGTAGTCAAAAATATTCGAGATTCAGTTCAAACACAGAACTGAATGGAACAATAGATAATAGTACAAGTGTACACCACATGTCGAGATTTGCGAAGTGCAACCCGTGTCCCGTCTCATTAAAAATACGACTATCTTTTATTGTTGATTTACATTTCAGAGTTCATGGTTGATTTTTCGTCAATTGTTAATTGTATGTTATAATAAATGTTTATAATTTTGTATAAACACAAGTATAATTTTAATAAATTGGACACAAGAAAACGTGCTACTTTTTTTCTTCTTAACACCCCTAATTTAGGGTTATATTTTTTAGGAGTTCTGAGAATACAATAGAAATGCAGCAGCAGGGGGTCTACTGAAAATAGTAAAACTTTGAAAGTGGTCCACGAGGAAAAAAAGTTAGGGAACCCATAGGATAGACAGACATCATCTCAAACAGTTTACAACAACGGAGAGATAAGCTTATGAGGAGTGGAAGGTTTTAGGTGCGAACATAACTATTATTTAACAATGACAGGTAAATGTGGCTATCAACATATGCATCAATTGTGTATGGTGGTCAGAAATTCTCTGCGCTTTTTTTTTATTTTTCAAAACATGAATACATTTGTTCTTTTCCAAAAAAAAAGTAAATAAATGACGGATTATTTTTGTTACTTAGTCACTCTACGGTTAAATTTTTAAACACGAAGATTAATTCAACTGGAATTTAAGATGTAGAGTACGGTTCCAAACATCTACTTTCCTTATTTTATCTACAAGAATCATTACGGGATTTGGACATAAGTAGCTAATTGTTGAACAGAAAAGTGGAGCAGCTATCAACCCTGTCCAATAGAACACAACTTAAAATAATGCAATCGCAATATTCGTTGACTAAATTAAACAGAAATGACACACATAAAGAAATGATAAATGTAATCAACTCGATCTAGCTTTTAAATATACGAAACCAAAAAATATTATACCACATGCTATCCGGTCTTGCTTTTAAACGAGAGTAATTTAAAAAGATGTTTTGAAATTCCATATTATTTTCATATATTTAAAAGTAATAAGCGTAATTTTTCCGCAAAGCAGATTTCATCGCAAAAATAAATTCTAATATTGGATGACATTAATTAACAAATTTTAAGTAAAAAAAAATAACAGTAAGTAAATTTCAGTAGAAGAGATTATTGAATGCATGATATATTAGGTTTAAAATGATAAGCAACACAATAAACTTTAGCATTAGATACAAGTATTTATTAAGAGAGACAATTAAATTACACTGATAAAATTGCTAAACAGTGAAGATTCAATACAAAATGAGTAATTTACACACATAACCATAAATTAAGGATAACGCCTAAACCGGCAATTACGTGACCAGAAACAAAACAAACATGATTTATTCATAAAGCCCAAGAATTAAGCAAATGAGATAAGAACAAAAGAGAATGTCTGATACCAGGCATACAAACCACGATTACAGCTCCATCTAGCAATAACATAACATATCGGCCGTACAATAGCTGAACAACATGTTGTTGGTATGAAGGTTAATACACGGTATGTCTTCCAAACAAAAAAATACAGACCGTAGAATGCAGATGCATTCTGAAGATTACATTATCGAGGTGCACTTTGGACAGAGAACTCCACTCAACAAGCAATCCTCTCTGAAGAGATGGTACAGATGTAAGAGGTGATTGACGGGCTTCTATTCGTCGGCCAAGCATGTCCCACGCATGATTTATCAGATTCATGTCCAGTGAAAACACTGGCCCTTCCATACGAGAGATATTCTTCAACTGAAGGCAGTCGTTGACGATATTCGAATGGTGATGACGGGTGTTGTCATCGATAAACACCACATCAGTACCCAAAGCATCTCTAAACAAACGGACATGTTTGCTCCAGAATGATGTCTCGAAACATTTAGCCTGTAATGGTTCCGATTTGAACATGCAGATCTGTTCTAGAGTCCAGTGTATTGCCTCTCCAAAGAAGGACTCCTGCAACACCGTAATATTAGCGCTCAATGACCAGTCTTGGTAGTACTGGTTACCTGACTTCTCCATACGAAGGTCCGAAGTGAACTGGACTCCAAGCTAAAACTCAGCTTGTCGAAAAAGGTAACATAAGCTCACTGTAACGGTGTCCACATTGCATGTCCTGTACTCCAGGCTAACCGCTGGCGACAGTAAATTGTCATGAGCAGAACACATCTGACAGGTCTGCGAGCACATATATCATACTGTCCCTAACGTCTGTACACGGTTTGCATTGAAACGGTTGTACCAATGGCGGACGCGGCAAGTCCGCTGCTGTGCTTCGTTTCTTTTTCGTTTACTGCCGAATATCGGTTATCATTTGACTTTGTCACTCGGGGGCGACTTTTACTGTAATGTATACTGACATTTCCATCATCTTGGAGTCATAGCCACAGCTTCGAGATGACACTTTGAGCGATTCCGAATTCCTTGGCTACTGCCATCTACCTACGCTCGCATTACAAGCACAACCAAAATTTCTAATATACAACATCCTCCAGATGATGTCGTATGATCGGTTGAAAACACGTTTCCTCTCTCAGGTCCTTATATACCTCTCTTCTTGCCATTATGGCGCATGCTCGGCGTAATCAAGTGCCTTTCTATGATTTGCATTTACAGCTAGTGGCCCTATAGCTTCACGACGCTTCCTGTTGAGATTAGCAAAGTGAAGCATCATTTGCCGCGGGCAGTGATTGGGAGGGTGATCACGCCGTACTCTCCCTAACTGGATTGCTGGAGCTTCGTGGGTTGGTGAAGTGTCTAAGTGAATGTGACGTCCAAAATCCTTCCGCTGGTGTGGCGTGAATGTGGAGAGGAGGGTGACCTCAGGTATGGCCTCGTCACCTGACCGTGGTGACGAGGCACTTGGTGATGGTCAAGTATTCCAAACCTGTTAACCTAAAGGTACAGGCCGGAGCTCGCCTACACCACTATGTACGTATGTGATTTGCATTTAAAACTTGATCATGTGTGTGATATTTCGACACACGTGGCAATTTTCTTTTCGCTTTCGAATTTCGTGTGTTTCTGGGCTATCCTCAATTTATGGACATGTGTATATAAGTTCACATGCAAGATTTTAAGTTAATATACTTTTCTTTTATTGTGGTTTTTCAATTTTTTGGGGATTAATTGAAAAATGTGCATTTAATAATTTTGTCACATTGACTTGATACCGATTAATTATGATAGATTTGATACCGATATTGTATTCACACTTCCTAGGTATCACTTAATTTACAAAAATCAAAAAACTTTTTTACGAGCTGCCTCAAAATAATGAATTTTTCACATGTTCCCTTTCGGAATATATAATCAATCTAACAGTATTTATTTTGTTCCGTGTTTTGCGGAGAAATAAGTCATTTGAAAAAATAACTTATCTTTTTGTTTTATTTTTAAAAACAAAAGGAAATAGCATTCACTAATAAACTCAGAAAAAAAGATGATTAACAGATAACATAATCTCAAGTGATATGGATGCTAGAGAATTCCAAGCAAATACAGCACTACAAGATAAGGAGGCACTTTATCAGCTTTACAAGAAAGGCACAATGCATTGGAAAGTAATAAGCCTGACGGAAGAAACGTTAAACGTACAGCGATGAGCCACTAGTTGCTCCTCAAGTTGTTTTAAAATGTTTCAGATTATATAATATGCAACTTCACTCGAGGATTCTTTCAGAGTTTCAATCATCCACGTTGAAGCCAGCTTTTTGGATAGTAGTAAGTTACTTTAATTTTTCTTATACAGTAAATATTCATTTCTGAGAACTCCAGGAACTAATGAAGTATTTCGTCAAATCGAAAATTTGTAAAATAAAAAAAAAATTGTGTTAGATTTTAAAACTATTTTCTTTTTTACCAAATTGTTCTCTTTATAAATGACTATTAGAAAATTTTTATATGTACTATATGAGACACACACACGGCTTAATCCTAGTATCTGTAAGATACTACTAGTAATCTAGATTTGGCGACATTAAGATTTAGATTGTATGTTTATATATTGTTATTTTGAGATTCACAATTTTCTTGATTATGAAATGCTCTCTTACGCTGATGATTATGAATCCCATGAACTTCACCGTTGGTGACATTTTTGAAAACCACACCGAACTAGCTACGTGTACTAGGATTTTACCTCAAGACACTTGCAAAATAAAATTTATATTAAAAACAATTCTTACTTTCATTTTATTGATGAAAAATAAAGCAAAGTAATAATACTTTTTTTTCGGTTTCAAAAGCACATTTTTAAATTTAAAAATTTTCTTTCCAAATCTCTTTGAACAAGACCAAAATTTTAGTATATGCTGGGTTGGATTGTGGCCAGCAGTTTTGGAACTCTTTGGTAAAGTTGCTTACAGCTCACATTGAGGAGAGAAGACACACAAATAGTTGATTGATTGGTATCGTATTGTTGGATTGATCCTTATTGTTGGTTGTTCATGGCTGTATTTGACACAAAGTCGCCGGATCTAAATTAGAACTCAGCAGACAGGTTTCATAGGATTAGAACATGGTTCCTCTTCGATAAACAGAGATAAAATTTCTCCAATGATAGATAAACACTAGATGACGTTTTTATGACGTATTATCATTATGTCAAAATCTGTAAGTTTTTTCTATGAATTCGCATAAAGCTCGAGTTTTCCCTTTTGGTTTTGCAGACAGTTCAAACATCCAAGAAAATGATAAAGCTCCAATTCCCAAGGATTTACGGAGATCATTTCTCGGATCATTATATAAAGGGCAAGATAATAGAATATGATCGATTGTTTCAGGCTTCCCACACAGACAACGGTCTGTGGGAGACATGTGGAATCTGTATAGAACAGATTTTGAAGGATAGGTTCGGGTACGGACCCCAGATAGCAATATATCTTCTAAACGAGATTGGGAATAGAGCACCTGTTTTTTGCTTATGGGTATCAAGTGTGAGAAATTGGAAGCATATTTGCTATTTTCCCACTTGTTTAATCCTTTAAGCTGGAATGCTTTTTTATGTAATGTCCAAAGTCTTCGGGAGATATAGATTTCAGACAATAAGGGGTGAAAATTGCGGATTTTGCTAGAGAATTAACTATCTCATTTCCACGGATTCCCGAATGTCCCGGGATCCAAATTAATTGTATCTCTTGACAAGTTTGCACTGCTAATAAAATTTTTTATTTTATTTTTTTGAATGATAACAGGAGATGTTTGATTGCAAGATTTGAGACATCAATATGAATCAGTGAAGATATTATATATCTTTTTGCCAGTACACAAATTTTAGATACAGCAGTAAGCAAAGCCATTGCCTCTGTGGTAAATATTGAGTTTAGAGAGTTTATTTTACATGATATCGATAAATTGGTTTTAGAATTGAAAACTGCAATTCCCAGGTTTGAGTCTTGCTTTGAAGCGTCGGTAAAAATTTTAACATAGTCTTGCCAAATAGATTAATAATATTCATTAAAACTATTACAAATAATATCTTTGGATATATTTTCAACTAATAAGGCAAACCCGAGTATTTGATTATTACGTTTACAGGATTTTCGTCAATTCTGTTCGCAGTAATTAAAATTGGGATTTTTAATAATTGGTCTCTTTGAATTCTTGAGAAGAAAACCAGTCTTTTTGCTCTGATAGCCAGAGGTTGGCCATTATTCATGTGATTGAATGAAATTTTATTCCACCAAATAGCACAAG
>JAJQOW010001699.1:0-36803 GCA_037975125.1 Latrodectus hesperus | reverse complement strand
ATCATGGCCTGTTAGAGACCTACCCAATTTTTACCGCAGCAATGAGACTGCCAGAGCTATGCCGACGGTAGCTTAGCTACTGGCAGGGTCACCCATGCCGGACAGGTCGGAGGGGAGACACCAGTCAAAGAGGAACACCCTGGTCATCCAGGTTGGGGGTTGAGCTTAGGATTGACAATTCTATCTCGTAAAAAGACCATCCGTCATGAAATCGAATGAACACAAACCCGGACTGCCTACTCGGAGACGACCTGGAAACTAGCCATCTTTGAAAGAAAAGTCCTTAGGAAGACTTTCGGTCCAGTAAATGAAGGAGGCTGTTGGAGGCATCACTACAACTTGGAGATCTATAGGATGCTAAAAGACCATGACATTATAAAGATCATTAAGATAAATCGTATAAAATTTATAGGACACATTTGCCGCCTAGACCCTCCACTCTGACATACAAAATCTCGCATTACAAACCCATCGGGAAAAGACTAAAAGGTCTGCCCAAAATCAGATGGTGGGATGCGGTAGATGATCTTAGCATTTTAAAAGTGAAGAACTGGAGTTCTGTCGCCAAGCAAAGGCCGGCGTGGAAAAGAGTTCTAAGGAAGGCCTTGGCCAACCCGGGCTTGTCGAGTTAATAGAAAAATGAGACTGCCTTCAAGAAATCCTTTTTGCATGATGGAATCCTACCTAACACCAAAGCTGAGCTGGCAGCCGAATGGTTAGCGCTCTTGCCTTTGGTTCAACAGTTCGTGGATTCAAATCCCACCTTGGGCATGGATGTTTGTAGTGGTTCGGAATCCACTTTAAACCGTTGGTCCCAGTCTAATTAGCCCTCGTGTGCAAAAAAAAAATGATCGTTGAGCGACAAATAAACCAAACCTAACATCAAAATAGAAGTCCAACAAATGAGACATAAATTAATAGACGCAAAGTCGAAGCTTCCTTACAGTTTAGACTTCGTAATTTCTTGACCTCAGTTTAAGATTTCTGGTTGCAGAGATTTTTGAAGGAAAACATGTACCGGAAACTTTTAAACACTGTTCAATTTGAAGAACAGTATTTTCTGCATTGTTTGAAACAAACAAATGTTGATTCTCTGGTCAGGGATAGAAAAGATGGTTTTCAAAATGGAATGTAATCCACAGCGAGATGGTTCACATATTAACATCTTGTAAATCACTAGTTTAATGCTTGGTAATTCCATTTAAAGGGTTGATTTTTCTTAAAAAATTGCGAGTGCAATATTTTAACTGTCTATTGTCCTTACTGTTTTTCTTTTGTATAAGATTACTTGTCCTCTTGAATTTAGAGATCTCTGCTTTCCCTTTCTTAAACAATAACTCGTATTGTCATCTTGTGGTAATAACTTGAGCTACTTTTTTTTTCAATTTTAAAAAAGTTTGCTTGGATTTTTTGAAGTATCTAAATCTTTTTCTGTTTTTACTATTAGAACTGTTTCCAGAGCCCATTATGTAACAGTAGTTTAATTTCGATAAACGTATATAATTAACAGAATTTTTAAAGTCTGAGGCTTTTTTGCAAGAGTATGTTTTTAAATTGTTGGATTAAAGTTTATTAACAGAATATAATTATGACAACACATTGTAGTATGACTCATCATAATATATAAGGAACTTGACAATTTCTTAACGATAATTGTTAAGTGACGCATGTAAGATTTTAAAACAATGTCAGATTATTAGTCTTGATTTCATACATTTACTTACAAGTACAGCTCAAAATCGAAATTTATATTTAAATCAAAATCAATATTTATGAAAGTTATATTGAACTTAAAAATAAATGTACGAGATTAAGAGAAAGTAATAAATTTACAGATCTGAAATTTTTCATTACTTCAGAGGAGTTTCTAATTTATAAAATTCTCACTTCTCTGAATCATGAGTGTTAGAATTAAACTTATTGTTTTAGAGCATATTTAAGTGTTTTACTTGTATAAGTTAGTCATGTTTTGTTATATTTCTATTCTGAGAAGAAATGCAAAATGATAAAGGATTGTTACAGGTTTCAAGAACAAACTTTGACAACTTTTCCAAGCTTTACTAATTCAAATTCTATTTCTTGAAGGCGATATATGTTGGGAAATACTTATTACTTAAGTGGTAGGGTATAAAAAGTTAGTCGACTTATGACGAAGAGATTAATTTTTAGAATTAACCTATCCATTGTAAATTTTAAAACATTCTGTTTAATCGAAAATTATCAATAATATTAAATCGAAAATAATCAATTTTCAAAGAAACCAAGTTTTTATATCAGCAGGAAAGCTTAGAAGGGTTTCGAGTACTTTAGGAAAGGACATATCATTCAAGTTTTGCATCTTGTATAAACAAGACATTTTATACTAAAATATATTGTGGAATAGTTTACAAAGACGCGACATATTTTATTAATATTTTGCTAGACTCAAATCATAAAAATGAGACACATAAAAGTAATTAACTTTGAAGTATATTTATTAAAAAATAAAAGCAATGGAACGAATAAAAACTCTGAAATTAATGTGTAGAATTTCCAAAAAATAGTTTTTACGAGACTTTTTTATAAATCTAGTGGAATTAGAAGTAGACAATTTATTACAAAATATTTGCTTCATTTAGTTAACAACTTAATTTTTTTAAGAGAATTAAAGCCAATTTTTAGGAGTTAAAAAGAAACTTAAAGCATGATTTGTGATTTTCAGGCATTTTGAAGGTTGGACACCTCTAATCAGTGTAGGGGAACCAGAACTAATCAAACAAATACTAGTAAAAGATTTCTCAAGCTTCACAGAACGAAGGGTAAGTACTTAGCAAAAATTATCGTCATGAAACAGATTTAATAATTAAGCTAGGTTTAGTAAAAATATCACATTAATAAGAATCTTATTTTAGTTAACTGAATTTTTATGCATGTTAAGCTTTTTATTTGATGCTTATTTAATGGTAAAATAGATGCTCAGCCATTTATAATATAAATACGAATTGTTAGCTTCAGTTCATTAGTCAAACTGATCAAAAATCTATTTTTACACGAATTAGTCAACTATATAAAGTAGTAATATAGTTACTTAAAGTTCGTTACACATGCGGGTATATAAAAGTTAATAATTCTTGTATTGGCGATGCGTTAGCTGTAACACGGACTTTTCGTTGGTAATAAACTAGTATACTTTTTGGTCAGTAATTTCTAATCTTATTCGATTTGTCAGTGTAAGGGTACTTCTGGTACATGAAGGCTAGTTTAACAAACATAATTACTTAGAGTTTATCAAGACATTATACTCTCGCGAATGAATTATGGTTTTATTGTATATGACCTAGATCGTCTGTCTTACGTAGACTAGAACAGTCTATCTTTTCCCCATATGGATATGTACAGGAGAATTTCGTATTTCACCTGTAAAAAGTTTGTCATTTGTCATCAATTTTCACTTAATTTAAGAAGTCAACAATTGTCTATAAATTTTAAAATCATGCCTATCCCACACCATCCTTTGCATTTTGAGCACACTTCTCATGCTGTAATGAGACTTAACCTATTCGACCTATAAACACCCCTTCTTTTTCTAATTAGAGTCAAAGCATCTCTAAAGCTCTCGCAGCTTCATGATATATGGGTCCATATCATTAGCTATTGTAAAATTGCTCTATGGAATATCCAAACTATATTAACCCTTTCCTTAATTTTAAAAAGTCAAATGCAAACCCAGTTTTACAACTTTTTTTCGCTGATCGAGAACAGTATTCATCATACATTCCTGTTTTTACAGACGGTTCAAAAAGAGTTGATAGTGTTGGATGTGGTGCATATTTTGAAAACATCTCGAGCAGATACGGCTTTAAAAATGTTTAATATAATCTGTGGAAGAGCTACAGGAATTATGCTCTAAAGCCTTGTGACCTCAAATATCGTAAATTTTAGATTTATACCGACAACATGAGCGTCTTGGAAGCATTAAAAATATCTGAAATACATTATCCTATAATTTCTCGAATGTATACTATCTTGGATAATTTACGAAACCGAGATTATGAAATTCTCTTGTTGGACACCTAGCCATATAGGTATAAATGGAAATGATGAAGCGGTGAAAAATATGTCCGTACTTACAAGGTACCATACCTCTATCCGATATCAAAAATTCAGCCCTTCCCAATGGCAGAAGCTATGGGATTCCCAAACTATGAACAAATTACACTCCATGATTTCAAATATAATACCAATATCAGTTTTACCAGAGCGTACATCTGATGTAAAATTCACTCGTTTACGTACTGGGCATACTCGTTTTACTCATAAGCACTTGTTTTTAAGTGAGCCTAAGCCCTATTGAGCTACACGTAATGAACCGTACTCGTTCAGCATATTTCAATTGACTGTCCTAATTTTAATCATTATCGTATTGCATGTTTTAATTCTACCTCTTTAAAGTTACAAGAACTTATTGGAAAAAATCCTCACCGTCCTTTTTATGTTCGATCAAATTCCTACATTGCATATAATTTTACTTTTACCATTTAATTTATAAGATCTTAAATCAATATTTTGAATGTTATACATATGCTTGGCTCAGTTTGTCCTAGATATGACCTTGTGCCATTAAACTTCACACCATCAATAAATTGACCAACATATATCTGTACATTTTAAAATATTACATTTCTTATTGACTGAGATAAAACTTTAAGCAATTACAAACCATATTTGAAGTACATATCAAATTGACGTTCAGTTTAAATATAAACCAGGGTTTAATTCAGTTACTAAGTTGACCCTTTTACACTGTTATAATTGCGCAAGCATGCTTCTCTGTTGACCAGTCTTAGTTGGGCTCTACCAAGGAGGACTCTTCGTGAGTTTGAAGCAAGGACCAAGCAGAAGACCCCAATGATAGTATTTCCAACCCAGAGGTTTTATTTCACTTGGAGGACATTGCGACCACACCCAGTATTAACGTGCTCAAATCACCTTCAGTGAACACGATGCATCTTTCGGCCGGAATTGGAACTCACTAGACAATGAGAACAATACCCTAATTAACAAAGCCACCGCGGCTTTCCTTTTTATATTGTGGAATTGATTCGTGTTTTTTGATTATTGCATTGACTTTTTTACAAAGTAAGGAAAGTTAAATTTTTGGAAGTAAAATATTAAGTATTTATAAGTTTTGCCTCGTTAAATTTTAAAACTATTAAAAATGGCATTTGGTAAATAAATGTTCAGGATTTTATTTTAAATTTCACTTGTTGAGAGGTTCGATTCTTTTCTAGAGTGAACATTTGTAGTAAATCAGAATTCACTTTAAACTGTTCGCTCATGGTCGAATTAGTTCCAAGAGTTAACAGTGGCAGAGTGGTAAGGAAATTAAATTAATAAAAAATGTGAAATGAATGATAAATAAGGTTTTGAAATTGATAATAAGGTTTTCTAATAAGGTAAATCCGCCTTATGTTTATTTTTCTGGAGCCCTTTGTAAGAGTAAGTAAAAGAAAGCCACAATGCGTAGTAAATATTAAGAATCATTAACATCAAAGAGCAATTTTTTAAGTATTGTATTCAGGAGGATTATTAGAAGTCCTGTATTCCACTTTAGGTTTGGATATTTGTAATGGTTTCAGAATCATCTTTAGGGCCTACATGACAGTCAAATTTTACCTTGTTAGTAAAATGTTATCGGATAATTGGAATGACAAAAAAGACAATCACTAATTTTACGAAAGAAACTTAGAAAAATTAATAAAAATATTTCTCAAAACTTTCTAGTGAGAAATGGTTGTAAGTGTAGATATAATGTATTAACGAAACTTTCTAAGAGTATTAAAAAAACAAATTATTACAAGTGACAGTTTAAATATTAAATGCTTAGCAGTGTGTTAATATACTTCAAAAGGATTTAAATGTTGGAAAAAGTATAATGTATTATTCCACCGAGTAAATTGGCTGGTAGTCAAATGTTTATCATGTTGGTTTTAATTAAAAAGTTAGTGAGTTTGATATCCTCCATCAGTACGTGAATATTTGATGCGGTTCAGAAAATGCATTTAACTGCAAACCACAGCTTGACTAATTCTACCAAACAAGCACAAAAAAACCTTTAAGTCGCGAATCAATTTGTCTAACGACGTAGTTGGGCTTGCTGATAAAGTGGTCCTTGCTACGCTCGTTATTTATCTGGAATAGAATATACTAGTTTATAATGCCATCTCAAAGGCATTATGAACTAGTACATCAGTGGTTAGAGTGTTCTTGGAAGATTTTCAATTCTCTGTGAATAGCAATGATAGTCGTGGAACAGTCTGGTCCAAATATAGTTGTAAAGAACGAAATATTCTAGCTATGGTAGCCTAGTGGTTAATGCATTGGCTTTCCGTCCGGAAGGGTGGGTTCGATTCCCAATACCGCTAAAGACCCAAGTGCATGCGATATACGTGCTCTTTAAACCTGTGGAATCGAAACCCCTATGGGTGGTTATTCAATAGTTGCCATGGGTTTAACGGTCTGGAGAAAATTTCCTCCTCTGCAGATCAATGTCAAAATTAAGAAAGTGAATTCTCCAGTGCTGCCATCTATCGTAGGAGATGAGAACAAAATCCTACTTTCACCTAGTTGGTGCTCAGGTTAAATGAAAGATGCACCCTACTGACTTAAATTCGCATACCAACAGCTTAGCGAGCTTGGTTTGCCCAAGTGTGATAAGTAACAGCTACGAAATATTCCCAAGAACATAAAATATATTTAGAGTAACTTGATTTAATTATTTTTCTTATAAAGTTATTAAAAATAATTATTGTCAGATTAAATTTTGACATATTAGGAACTAATAAAATTTTAATGTTATGGTATTGAGAAACTACAATCAGTGATAAGGAAAGTCCTGCACAATGCAAAATGGAGTCACTATAGAATGGTTAGTGTTCTTACTGAACAGCTTGAAAGTTCATTTCTCAACTTAAATGTTGATGTTTCTAATGATTCGGGATCCACTGATGCTGTTGAATAAACACTATGCAAAACATATTCAAAATATGTTTGTAAAGGTAATTTAAAAAAACTCCAACTTAAAATAAATAGGATTTATATCTAGAACCGGTAGTTTTTTTAAGAGTAACTGTTTAGAGATGGTTTAAAATATTTAGTTCCAAAAATTTTCTAGAACTGACAAGAAAATTTCAGAGTATTTTTCTTTTTGGGAAAAACGGTGAAAATTTCTGTATCTTCCAGAGATAAATTCAGACTATTTCTAATAAATCAAAAGAATATATCTAGAATCTGCGATTTCTCTAAGAGTTCAATGACCTTCCAAGGATGGTATGTTAATACTCAACCATGTTAACGATAAAAGATTGTTTCTAAGTTCTTTGATAATTTTGTACGAGTGCTTTTATAATTTATTCTCTTATTTTATCATTAATGATTAACTGTTTATTTTCATGTAAAAATTGGTACAATTTACATATCATTAATCTTAATTTAAATTGAATTATTATAAATGCTCCAAAGTGGAAAGTGAAATTTAGGATGTTGAACTCTAAGGACATTCTAAGGAAGTTTCTAAGGTATGGCCAAAAAATAATAAAATTAAATTCTTATACAGTTACTAAATTTACTTAAGTATTACGCTGACTTATAATTCAAAGTTTTTTTAAAGTTTTTCTTAATTGCTGAATAAATTCTTATAAAGACGATTAACTTTCTATTTTAATCAAGAATGACTTTTAATAATTTATTTTAACACTAAAAATTCGTACAATAGTGCTCATTTATTGGATTGTTTTCATTTACCATTAATGCTGATACGCATCATTTAGTTAAAAAGCATTTGAAATTGGTTGCTTTAATGTTTTTATTTCTTGGATTTTTTTGATGTTTGAAAATGTCAAATTTGAACAACATATTCAGATAATTTTTATAATAAGTAATATTGATTCTAAATAAAGACATTAAAATGTATGTCTTTAATAAAATGAGTAATATATAAAATTCCATAAAAAGCAAAAGTAATAAGTGTGATAGCTCTAATTTTTCCTAATTTCAGAGAATGGAACTCGGTGATCCAATTATGGATAAAATATTGATATCTGTACATGGGGAGGATTGGAAAAGAATAAGGTCTATTGTTTCTCCAACATTTTCAACTAGTAAACTTAAAAGAGTAAGTAAATTAAAGTATTTACTCTATCTTAAATTGAGCTTATTTCTTGCCGCTTATAGATTATTTTCTATAGAAAATATGTATTTTGTATTCAATAACTCAACGTATAAGTAATGGAACTTAAAAGCATTAAGCTTTAATTGGACTTTTAAGCATTATATGAATTTGAGATAATTTTATGAGCAATCCAATTAGATAACTTACCTTTTAAAAACCACATTATCAATTAATATAATATTTTAAATTTAAAAAATGAGTTAAATTTCTCATTTGAGTAATTGTTTTATATAAATGAACTCGATCGATGGATTATAACAGTTCTGTAAAGTACGTGATATACTGTTTTGCACAGTAAAGAAAAATTAGTTTTTTAATTTCTTTAAAAATGTTTAATTACTTCTAAAAATCTCATGATTGAAAAAAAACAAATGCGCTATGGCTGACATATTGAAACTTCGACTTCATGTGGTAAATGGTTTAACAAGAAACTTGGCAGAATATTTAATATTTTGTTCTGGAAATGTTAAGTTAGCATTGTGACTGCCTTTCTTGTTCGAATGTTTGTATTAGTTTGGAATCCATTTTAAGCTGTAAAGCTACAATAAATTATAGTTCATGTGCAAAAAGATATAGCGAGTTTAGTTTGAAACTATAGGCATTTAAGTTTTACGTGTTACCAAAAATTTGCTTCGTAGCTAAGCTTAAGCTTCGTTGCATTAAATTTAAGACTGTTTCATAGCATATTTTCATTAATTTTGAAATATTTTTATTTTGACTTAGGTGATGCGAATATTTTCCGAATCGTCAAAAACTGTTGTTCAGAATATAAAGATGGAATCTGCGAAAGATGAATCAGTTGATGTTCTAAGGTATATCTTAATTTTATTTTGGTTTTCCTATCTGAACTACGAATCCATTTGTCTTTTTGTATGAAAATATTCTCCATTTCAGGAATATATGCTAAGGCCTACATTTTCATTATAGTTCCTTTTATCATATTTTGCGACAAAATTTAACTCCAAACTAAACATTTTTTATTAGAATACATGTTAAAGTTATTTTGCAGATACTGAAGTGTCAAATAGAAGCTTTCGATAACACGGTAAAATGATACAATTCATTTTCATTCGTAAGTAATTATAAAAATTGTAGAAAAACACTAAATTTATCAGGATTCCTATACTAAAACGACATTTCAGTAAATGATTCCTTACACATTTAACAATCTTATCTGTTTTGGCATTTAATGTAGCACCGACTCACCTTGAAATGAAATCAAAGTCAGAATAGGTTTAGAGGAAAAGAGTACATTGCAATAAATGATACTGTGATAGATTCAGAAGAGTTGCTGTGGAATGATTTCCAATGTTCTTTTATTCAATATTCAACGCTCTAAAATAGACCGTAATAGTTTCACTGTGTAGAATTCTAACATCAACTGTTATAAGAACATCAAATTCATGACTATAAGAAGCAGTCGTAAATCCCTAAGTCACAACTATCCCAAACACAAGAACATGGCAAGAACACAGAGATAGTATCCTGGTATATTTAGTCTACTGAAAGAAGTAAATCTTATTTTTTCTAACCAGATTCATTTTATAAAATAAGACTACAAGATCTGACAGATTTTTTATGGTGGTACATGTAGATGCCTTTCATTTGGTATCACGTAAAAGAGATACTTGTGCAGATTTCCTCCAAATATCCATTCCCTTGTGGGAAAAGTGAAATGTATTTGATTATAAAACTTTCTTCCACTTTTCTGGTGATCATGTTTTGGGCTCGACTTAAAGTAAAGGCATTTAAACTTCATTATAATCAAAATATGCCACTGAATAAATATTATGAAGATTCCTTAGAAATGTAATCATTGACATTTGGCCATCCAGATGCTAAAGTGGAAGTAAAAAATAAATGAACTGTGTTGTCCCTGGCTACAAAATATAACTTTTGTTTTAAACATATAACAATCCACTAAAACATCGATTAGCCTCTATCAATAATCTTTGTCTCCTCTATTTTGCTTTGAGCTTGTCTTGCCTCGCTGTCTACATGTTATCAAGATTTAATAACTTAGGTATATTATGATTTAATTATTCATTTAATAAATTAATCTTGTTTTGTAACTTAGGATATATGGAGCATTTACAATGGATGTCATTGCAAGTTCGGCTTTCTCGACGAAAATTGATTCTCACAATGATCCCGAGAATATTTTCATCAAAATGGCGAGAAAGTTATTGAACCCAGGATGGAAGTTCTTAGTTTTCTGTGAGTAAATGTTTTTTCTTCAAATTAAATCTGTTAACTTAGTGATCAATGGGTAATTTTATAAATGGGTTTAAGACTATGAAAATTGTCCGTATGTAAATACTAGCTAATTTTTGATAATCTATTTTTTCCTGAGGAGAAATTCATTTAGTGAGTGAGTGAGTGATTGTCTTTTTCTGGCGAAAAATCCAAAAAAGGACATATTGCGCCGAGCGAAAGTTTAAAAATTTTTTGAAATCAGAATAAAATATCCATTATAAAATTGGCAAACAAGTTATTGCAGTAAAAGACTATAAATTTGAATCTTATTAAACAATTTTTGGAGTAAAGAGAATGCGTTATAAGCAGTGCAAAATTCTGATAGTCCTTTAGAAAGCAAAGAGATTTGGATGAGGTATTTCCCCAATCAAGTCCAGTAAATTATACTGTTGGAAAAAAGGTGTGTAAGAGTCAGATTTGGACACACTAGAAAATGCTTCGCCAATTTTATTAACTACATCCTCGGGAGAAAAACTGCAGTGTTAGTAGTCAATATCGGGGAAGAGAATTCTTGGTACAAGCCATTAGCTGCTTTCACCTTTTTCCAAACAAGCTTGCTGGGAGTGCTAGATGTAATATTTGATGTATATCGTATCCAAGAGTCCCTTTGACTTTGACGGCGAATCTGGCGGGCTACAGCCTTTGCTTTTTATAGATAATTAGATTATTGGTTGTAGGATGTCTTTGAAATATATTCCAAAACTTTTTTGTTCACGGTAGGTTTTTGCACAGGTTTCATTCCACCAGGGTTTCTGCAGTTTTCGGGGCCGAGAGGAGTATTTTGGAATGGATATTTCAGCAGATTTCATAATAGTATTTGTAGCTTTAATAACAGCATCATTTATATCAGTGTTTGTAATCATTTCTTCTGTAATAACTGCCAGTTCTGCAAAAGAATGCCAGTCTGTCTTGTGATACTTAAAGGTTGTAGGTTGTAAGCCATTAGAAGGTGGATCAGCAAAAGTAAGGATTACAGGAAAATGGTCACTGTTATACAAATCATTTTCAGTGGTCAAGTCCAGATGAGGAAATAAAACAGGAGAACAAATAGCCAAATCTATGGAATGAAATGTTTTCGTAGGAGCATGAAAGTGAGTTTTTTCATCGTTATTTAGCAGACAGAGGCAGTGATCAGTTATCAGTTGCTCAATTTGTCGTCCTCGAGAATTTGTATTAGTGCTTCCCCACAGAGCACTATGACCATTAAAATCACCTATTAATATATAAGGGACGGGAAGTTGCTGCAATAGTTTATTTAAGTTGCTTTGTGGAATGGCATTACGTGGTGGTAAGTAAATGTTACAGACAGTGATTCGAAAATTAATGTATATCTCAACTGCCACAGCTTGCAGCGAAGTACGTAATGGAAATCCTGTGTGGGGGTAGTTATTCGAAGCAAGAATGCACACCCCTCCTGATACAGAATCATCAGGTATGTCCATTCGATAAGGCGTGTAACCTTTTATTTTCCAAGTAGTATGAGATTTCAAGTTGGTTTCTTGGAGTGTTAGACAAGCAGGAGAGTATGAATTTATTATGTCTTTAATGTCAGATATATGCGTGCGGAGTCCACGGCAATTCCAAGAAAGAAGAACCACCATTATGAAGGGTTCTTTTTACGGTGGCATGATCTGTTCTTCGCAATCAACTCAAAATTATCAATATCAGTATCCATATCACTATGGCTGTCTGTAGGAAGGCTGGTTTTAAGAACAGTTACATTTGATTGATCTTTAATCTTAAGCTTTTTTCTGTTATCAGAGTCACTTGTTTTTTGTGGCTTTATAAATATAGACTTCTCTGTGGTAGGTTTGCTTTGTGTTCCAGGTTTAAAAAAGGCGATTGAAGTGTCTGTTTGTACAGCAGTTGATACTGTTTTTTTTCAGTACATGGGCATATGGTTTCTTGAAATTAATTGTTGTATTTTGAAGTTGTTTCTTAGCTTCTTGATATGAGATTTTTTGCGTCGTTTTTATCCGTTGAATTTCTTTTTTATCTTGCCAGTGTGAGCAGGTTTTAGAAGATGCGCTATGATTTTCTTTACAGTTTATACAAAATGGTTCAGATTTACAGTCAGATTCCTGGTGTTCCAGACTTGAGCATCGAGTACATGTAGTTTTTGATCTGCAAAACATTCTAGAGTGTCCAAATCTATTACAATTAAAGCATCGTATGGGGTTTGGAATATAAGGTCTTACAGGACAATTCAGGTAACCTGCTTTTATTGAATTGGGAAGATTAGGACAGTCAAAAGTTAATATTAAGTTTTTTGTGGGGAAAATTTCTTCACCTCGATGGATGGTGATTCGACGGACATTGCAAACTCTTTGGTCTTTTAATTGTTCCAGGATCTCAGTTTCAGATACTGATAAAAGGTCTATCTCTGAAATTACACCACGACATTGATTAAGAGATTTATGACTTGAGGCTATGATGGGAATTTCTCCAAAAACTTTTAAAGATAAAAGAGACTTTCTTGTTTGATAGGTATGATTTATGTATACATAATGCAGTTGCTAGATTTTAAGACGTGGAATTAAAGTCTGTAAAAATAATTCATATTGATTTTAGGATGGATTTTCTGCAAGTTAATTTTTATGAACTTCTATTTATGCAATATACTTTTACAAAATACTGAATTTCCTATTAGTAGTCTTGGCTACTTTTCTGAACATAATTTTGCTTTATTAATTTCTTAAGTACTGATCAGATAATTGGAAACTAAATATCCTCTATCTTGATAAATTACTTAACTAAAAGCAAAGTAAATTAAGCCAAAGAAAACTTAAGATTAACGATCAATTTCCTTTTGTCGTTTTCGTAAACATTACCATTGGTAAATATATAAGTAAAGAATAATGAAAAAAATCTTGTATAAATTTGTTTCTGAAATAGCTTGCAAATATTTACAGTGAAATTTATGTATTTGAACAATTTTTGGGAAAGAATGCTTTAAGTTCCTCATATTAGGAGACACCATTTTATTAAACAGTTCTTGAGAATTTTGACCTTTAATGTTTTTGGTAATATACAAATAAGCTTGGGATGAATGACAAAACATGCGACAAAATGTGGAATATAGAAGAGAATAATTAGAAAAAAGCTATTTAAATTAAAGAAACTAGTACTATTCATTTTCAAGCAAAATATGCTATACTGAATACAAGAGCTGCTTTTGAAAATATAAGGAAATTCATAATGGCAATTGTATTTTTTCAGACTTCGAAAAAAATTTTAGATACTGTATCATTTATATTTCCCACATTTTTTTTTTTTGAAAAAGGAAATTTATGGTCAACGACTTATTTTTAAATCCTTATGTATACACAACTTTGAAATCGGATGTTAGGTTACCAAAAATTAATTTATATTATGGCTCAAAAGCTCTAATTTTTAATTTAGGTAGATGTATTTTCGTTGTTAATAAACACTTTTAGTATCTTTATAAGCAAAATTTGATCATAGTGAAAAAATAAAGTTTCTCTTTTTTAGTAATGATCCCTAAGTTAGTGAAGTATTTCAGAATACCTATTGTTGATAAAAAGTGCAGGGATTTTTTCAAACAAGTCACATTAGAAATAATTGAAGAAAGAAGAAATAAAGAAGAGGTAAATATTAAAATCTGTTTTCAATGATCTAAGAATTATACTTCTGTAAATAGTTTTATGTTAAGGTAGAAGTTTCTTTATATTTCTAACTTGGAGGCCAAAAAAATTCAAATTTTTTCCCTTAAAGTTCTATAAATATGAAACTTCAATTTTTCTTTCATTGAAAATTTTTAAATGAAAGTTCCGTCAAGAAAGAAAAATCTTCATTTGTGATATTTTTATATTTTCAAAATATTTGTCTAGTTTCTTTTTTATAAATTTTAAAATTGTTTGAGGAGTATTAAAATTTTTTTAGAATTATTTAAGAGGATAAGATAATTTCAATATTAGTCTTCAATAATTTTAAAATATGTATATATATATTTTTAGATTATTTAAAATAACATTAGTTTTTTAAAAGATAACATAAATAACTTGTATAATTACATGATCATTTAAACTTCTATCTTTAATAGACTCGTGAAGATTTCTTGCAACTTCTAATTGACGCCGCATCTGAAGCGGCAAAAGAAGAAAAAGTGAAGAAAAGGCCGATGCGATCACCGCCAATTATGGAGACGCTGCTGCAGGCCACTCAATTCCTAAAGGCGCAATATTAAAACGTATGATTCAGTTATTTAATTTACATTCGCACTTCTGCATTGCTGCTTAAAACCACTACCGAATTATTAAATAGATCCTTCCATATAGACAAGGTAGATTCCAAATTATTATGTATTGGAACCATTGCATTCCGAACCATAGAGGTTCGGTATTTATATATGAACTTCAAGGTCCTAAGTCAAATAGGCTCTTGAGCAAAATTCGAATGACTTAGAAAGATTTTAATATTTTCAATCTGCACAACGGTATTTTAAAAATTGTTGATCGGAATTTGTTGTGTTTATATATATCCAGAAAACTACAGTGAGTGTAAAAAGTATTCGTACAGTACGACAATTGATTTAAAAGAGATCCGTTCATAAAAATTATTAACATAAATTCCATTTTAATTAATTAGAAATATGTAATAGAACATATTTTCACCAGTTTCATGTGAAATTTACACAAAAATAATTTTACACATAAATAAATGTTTACATAACTGAAACAATCCAACATCTTGTGGTGTAAAAAGTATTCGTACATCAGGCCTATATTGGCCAACACAATCATAATATTACAGCTAATACCTTGTAGGATATCCTTTAGTTCCAATAACTGCCTTGAGTCTCTTTGGCATCGATTCCACCAATTTTGCTGTTATTGGGCTAGATATGGCATCCCATTCTTGATTAAGAGCAGATTCCAAATCATTTTTTATTAGAAATATGTCTGGATCTAATATTTTTATCAAGAATGTCCCATAAATTCTCGATGGGGTTGAGGTCCGGCGATTGAGGAGGAAATTTCAACTTTGGGGTATTATATAGTATCCAGAGCCTTGTGTTTAGGGCTGTGTACTTGGGGTCGTTATCATGCATGAAAACGTAATCACCATTCAAGCCCATTTTTGTTGCACTAGGTCCTAAATTATTGTTTAAAATGTCATTATAAAGTTGATTATTTATAATGCCTTTAATAAAGACTAATTTGCCCACCCCAGAAGCACTCATACACCCCCAAATAAGTAGACTTCCACTTCCCATGTTTCACTGTTGGCACTAAATTCTTAGGATGGATTTCTGTCTTGCGCTTTCTCCATACCATTCGTCTCCCGTTCAATCCAAATATGTTGTATTTACTTTCGTCTGTAAAGATAATCTTTTTCCAGAAATCTGGACTTTCATAACGTATTGCTTGATGAAAGACAACCGCAGTTTCCGATTCTTCTCACTAACAAAGAATTTTCATCTCGCAACACGACCATGGAAACCTTCATTTCTGCATGCATTTCGAACAGTTCTTACAGAGACTGCTGTTCCCATTTTCTTTAGTTCTGATGTTAATGTAGGAGCACTTATTTTGGGATCCTTCTTTAATGAATGTAGCAGAAACCGTCTGTCAG
This sequence comes from Latrodectus hesperus, assembly GCA_037975125.1. Taxonomy (NCBI): domain Eukaryota; kingdom Metazoa; phylum Arthropoda; class Arachnida; order Araneae; family Theridiidae; genus Latrodectus; species Latrodectus hesperus. The sequence goes on along the minus strand of JAJQOW010001699.1, from coordinate 20,743 downwards.
ATGATGTCAATAGACATGGTCGCCCAGTACGAGAACTGTTTTGAACCGTTAGAGTGGCAGCAAACTTTTCTATGATTGACTGCACAATTGAACGGGGTCTACTATCCAGATCAGAAAACTTGTACGATTTACCATTTTTACGGAGCATAAAAATAAGTTCTTTTTCGGAAACACTTGTCGCTTTACTTTTACGACCCATTACAGAATTTCTAGTTTCTCACTACATTAAAATTTCCACTGAAGAACCTTTTAAGTAACTTACAAGATAACGTCAATTAACTACATCTTAATAGCTAAACCAAACGCAAAATATAACTAAAACAACTTGCATTTCTTTTAGTGTACGAATACTTTTTACATCACAAGATGTTGGATTGTTAGTTTTGTAAATATTTATTCATGTATAAAATTATTTTTGTGTAAATTTCATATGAAACTAGTGAAAATGTGTTCTATAATGTGTTTATAAGTAATTAAAATGGAATTTATGTTTATAATTTTTATGAACGGATCTCTTTTAAATCAATTGTCGTACTGTACGAATACTTTTTGCACTCACTGTATATAGAGTTTAAAAGTCTGAATATAATTTAACTTAAAGTGTTATAATCTTCTGTTATATATATATATATTATAATTATATAGTTTAATATTCTGTAAAATATTAAAATAAAGATCATAAAAAAATTGCATTAAAATTACTACAGTGATGAAAATAAGTTATTCTACAGGATTATTCGTGAAAGTGCAGATTTTAATTTGGTATAATTTCAAAATCTATTTTCAAACATAAAAAAATCTGAAATGTAAAATTTTACGACCAATGGACATTTTGGAATCACTATGAAAACTAAATTCTACTCGTAATTTAGTTACTGAATAGAGTGCATATGAGCCTAATTGTTATTTTTAAATGTGACATCTAATAGAAGAACCATGGCCTTTCAGATCAAAAATTTGTACTTCAGTTCTTTTTAAGGAAAAGTAATACCAATCTTGTGAAACGAAGTAGAACCTTTATTCTTTCATATAAATTAAAATTTAATTTATGAAATGCAGAAATTAATCAGCATTATTTAGTTAAGCTTTATAAAATGAGTAAATAAAAATTAAATTTGTAATTGCTCTTTTAAGAATTTTTCTTAATTAAGAATTAGTTAATTCAAAATGCTTTGGAACATCTTATTTTAGATTTGTCAACGGATGAATTGGTCGCGCAATGTATCGTTTTCTTTATTGGTGGGTATCACACAACATCAGCGACTCTGGGTATCGCGACACATCTGTTGGCTGTTCATCAGGATGAGCAGGAGAGACTCTTCAATGAAATAAATGAAGTGCTGAGTGAAACAGGAGTAAGAATTAAAACTGAAATCTATTTTCACTTTAAAAAAATTTAAATTGTCTAATGTACAATTAATTTAAGTGCCAGCTATGCGTGTCATGGGGTTTATATAAGAAAATAATTATGTACTGACTTCTATGACTAATAGAATAATTAGTGCTTTGCTCTACAGTTCGTGAGTACGATTTCTGTTTCGAATTTGAATGCTTATAATGATTCGGAATCTACTTTAAATTAAGTCAAGGTTAAATTAAACTTTATGAACAAAAGAATAAGAAACTAACGCAGATGATTTCCTAACAGTTACATTTATTTTATACGTGAGTTTTCAAATCAAAGCTTGTAAAAGTTTCTCCTAATTAACAAAAGTATTCAAGTATTTTCTCTCAATGATTATTTAAGGAATTTTTTCTTCGCTAAAGATACAAATTGCAAAATTTGAACTTCAAAATGGAATACAAGTTTCACTGAATGTTAAATGTGTGAATAAAAGATTTAACTTGTGTGGCGTAATATTAATACCAAGTTTTAAATCTCTTTGAACGTACACGAACAGTTTTATTATTTCATTTTTTAATGTATCTACATTTATAAACTTCATTAGTAAGAGTGCTGTTTCAGATATTCTGGAAGAGATTCCGGTAATGTTCATACATAATAGCTAACTGCACTACAGCATTAACTGAATCATACCAGACTTAAATTTAACTATTGCCCATTTGTCTTGCACTGGATTAGTTTTAAGGAAACTTAAAATTGTTAGATTAAATTTAAAAGTATATATTAAATTTTTGGTATTCAATAGTAAATTAATAAAGTTCATATTAACCTTGGGGAACTAGGAATTGCTTATCTGAATAATAATTGCAATGTACATTAAGTTAAATTGAGTTTAAAATTTGAAATATATTATTTCAAGAACAAAATTTAAAGGACTTTTAATTAATTCGGGGAATTAAAACCTCGGAATATTAAGTTATATACGGGCATTAAGTTATATACTTTTAGTGCATCATAACAAAAATAAATCTAATTTGTAAACTTTATGAATTATGGATTAGGAGTGAATGGTAAATATCGAGATGAGATAATTTTCTTATATTTTTCATATTTTCTTCTTAGCAAGAAAATCTTACTTTCTATCACTTTTTGAGTGACTGCTTGTAACAATAGAAATTAAATATTCTAGAACCCAAATTATGCAAAAGATGCGTTAAGTGTATAAAAATTTATACAATGTAAAAACTGCATAAAATAAGTTGATACAAATAATTAATCTTTACATACAAAATACTCAAGGACTACACATAAAAATGACAAACCAGCTATATTGGATTATTAAAAATATCAATAGATACGTTTTCAATAGAATTGTGAGAAAATAGTTTTAGATAAGTAATATTTTTTATAAACTTTTGATTTTAAAAATAATAGTCAAATATTTTTCATGCAACATAATATAGTGTTAGTCATTGTAAATTATTTAAGAAAATTTTGAACCTTTTTATGCAATATTTTGTATTTTCATGATTAGTGTTAGTAAAATATCTAAATAAATAATATAACTGATGTCTATCAGTATTTTTACGAATTTATATAATTAAAAAAATTCGTTAATTTTGTAATATTTTTCTTAATGTCAGATTTTTCAATTATCTTATCGAGCTTTCAAAATTCTCTTAAAGGAAACTTTCTACTTGGTCTCTTTCAATTTTAGAAATCAATAATTGAATAGGCACCTGTTGCTTAATGAATTACATATGTTTTTTTAAAGGTATTGCAACAATTGTTATGTTCATTTCAGTGTTCTGTTTTAGTTTAAATTATGATAATTCAAATATTTTTAAAAGTTTAAAATGATAGTACCTTGAAAATCAATTTAGAGTTTTAAAATACTAAATTTAGGTGTTTTGGTTACAAATTTGAGTTTTAATAGTAAATAATAAACTTTTTCTAATTTTTCCCCTAGGGTAAATTAACATATGAAGCGATGCAAAAGATGAAGCATCTTGATAATATTGTATCAGAAACTGTTAGATTATATCCACCTGCAATAAGGTAAGTTTGCAATGAATGTAAATATACGCATGTAATCTAAATATTTACATTTCATATTTAGAGGAAAATATTGGTGCATAATTTTTATGGAAAGAAGTTGTGTGAATTTTAATAAGTGAAATCAAAATCAGTAAAATAGTTTCTTGCATAGATGCAATGCAATAGATTTCTTGGTTAACTGCTGGATTAAAATGTGAGGTTTCTTTCAGACAAAAATTCTTCCAGTAACCGTGTGCTGAATCTCAATCCGTAACAGAATGCATTGCTAATTTTAATCTTTTTTATATTCATGGGCCCATGATAGAGGGGATTTGTGAAGAAACTACCTAATATTAATACATACTACTTTGGTTTTTAAGTGTAATTAACCTTCTCAATCTTATACGTATGTTTTGTATTAATACTGTGCAGTGTAGCCATGTACTGTGCCGTTTGTATTAACACTGTGCCTGAGCCACACAGGTTTCTAGCAATCTTATCTCGACGGATCCATTATAATATCATGTAGTGAATTTCCAAAGCTGGTGCGAATGTTTACCGAAATTGTTCAGTTCTTACAAATGATATCCAAGTCCAGATTTGTCATAATTTTGAGAACATTAATATTTTATTTTCAGAGTGATTGTTCACCATCAGTTTGTTAAAGATTTAAAACGTTAAATAATCAGAGAAAATTTCTAAAATCTGTAAAACCAATCCTAAAATCTTTAAATAAACGATTAAAATTAAAAGCGTAGGAAACTTGGATGAATTCACCAACACATTTTTAAATAATGTTCATAGAGCAGCAGAAGCAACATTTAAGCAAAGAACTGCAAACAAAAAAGTTGACATACACTGGTGGACACCAGAACTAAAGGAATTAAAGAGCAAAACAAGGGCACTTAGAAGAAGACTTAAAGCATCTACTTTAGAAACAGAAAAAATTTCATGATTACAAAAATTTAAACATCAACAAGCAACTTATAAAAGAGCAATTTTGAAAGCAAAATTAACTAGTTGGGCAAAATTTTGTACAAACAATAACAAAGAATTCGGCATATTGCAAAAAATAGCAACTGGCAAAGTATTTTCTCCGACTCAGTTTGTCGCACTCCAAAACTCAACAAATGAAGATATAAAATCAATCTTAAAAGAGCTCATGGAAGCTAATTTTCCCAGAGATAACCAAGAAGAGGACACTCAATACCATACAACAGTTAGGTCAACTCCACTAATCCTTTCAAGTCCAAATGATCCACTTTTCACACAAGGAGAAGTTAGTTTAATAATTAAAAACCTTAAAAATTCTAAGGCCCCTGGTATCGATGAATTAGACAACATAATAGTTAAGCTGGTCCATAGAGCCAATAGCAAATTCTTGCTTAACTATTTTAATAAATGTCTACAATTAAATTACTTCCCAAAAGCATTTAAGAAAGGTCAAGTGATCTTCAGTAAAAAGCAAAAAGACCCAAAGTTGGCCACTTCCTACCGCCCAATATGTCTTCTGCCTTCATTTGGGAAAGTTCTGGAAAGACTCATAATAGACCGCCTGAAGCATGCCTTATTCAAAAATAATTTTTTACATAACAGCCAATATGGCTTCAGAGCACAAAGATCAACAGACCATGCTCTATCTGCAGTAATGGATTGCATAAATAAAAATAAGGAAAACAACAGATATACAGCTCTCATTAGCTTGGACATCCAGAAAGCATTCGACTCTCTGTGGTGGCCAGGTCTAAAATTAGCACTTACAAAATGTAACGCCCCGAAAAATGTATCCCAGTGCATTTTTAGCTTCTTAAGAGATAGAGAATTAATAGCCATAGGTGACTCTGGCTTAGTACAAATGGAACATAATAGAGGCTGCCCACAGGGCTCCGTAGGAGGGCCTATATTGTGGAACATATATTTCAATTCACTCTTATCCGCTCCTTGGCCAGAACACACAGAGATTATAGCATTTGCTGATGATACAATGCTAGTAGTTGGAGGTGCAACAAAAGCAGAACTAAAACATAATTGTAACAAATCTTTATTCCAATTCTCAAATTCCTGCAAAGATCTAAAGTTAACAATTTCAACAGCAAAATCAACAGTAATGATTCTTGGTAAGAAAAATAAAAGTCTAAAATCCAATCCAAAAATTACCTTAAATAATGAGAGTCTGAGGCATACAAAATGCTTGGTTTACTTAGGAATTCATCTAGATTCAAAGCTTTCTTTCCTACCACATCTTCGCTACATCAAAACAAAAATAATACCAATAGCCCAAAGACTACGTGGAATGATCAGCCAGAACTGGGGTATAAAAGGAAAAATTTCTAAAGTAATATATTTAACCATTATCGAAAAAATAGTAATGTATGGATGCTCAACTTGGGCAAATCATATGACAGCTAGGAAAGAAAAATTATTAAATAATATTCAACGATTTTTCCTGCTACTGATAACAAGAGCATTTAAGACAACTTCTAGCATAGCTCTAAATACTATATCAGGCATTCCACCTTTACCATTAACAATCGAAGCTGCTACCCTAAAAACGAAAATCTTGCTGCTTAAAAAATCAATACAAATAGATGGTACTCACTACAACCCGAAAGATTTTGAAGATCCAGCCCACAAAGATTCTATACATCCCTTCCATAGATTTAGAAACATAACAGTATACAACCTTCCTGAAGAATTCCTAAGATTATGTAAAACTCCAAAGTTTATACCAACAGCCATAAATCTATATACAGATGGATCAAGACATGACGAGGAAACAGGAGCAGCATTCGTGGTCACACAAAAAGACCAAAAAGTTTTCACCCAACAATTTAAACTAAATACTTATAACTCTGTGTTTCAAGCTGAGGCATTAGCGGTCAGGGAAGCGGTAAAACACGTAATTACCAATAAATTAGCCCCGACAACAATATGGACTGACAGCCAGTCAGTTCTCCTATCATTGCTCAACCCAGTGCACAAATCACAACTCATCCGTGATATCCAGGAGTGTCTTTACACAAACACACCATGCAGAATCCAATTAAGCTGGATTAAAGCACACATGGGCAATTGGGGGAACGAATTGGCGGACAAAGAAGCAAAAGAAGCTGCTACCAATGAGGAAGTGTCAATCATTAATCTGCCGAAACCAAGCTCCTTCCTAAAACTTCTCCTATATAAAAGAACCATCAGAAGATGGCAAAGAACATGGGACACATCGCAAAATGGTAGGTTCACCCACCATTTACTTCCAACAGTCTCCACAGAGTTCCTCATCTCAAACCCTTTTATTAACTATCTAATAACGAATCATGGACCCTTCCCTGAATACTTCGCAAGATTTGGCAAATCCAATTCGAGCTTCTGCAAATGTGGTGATTTTGGAACTGCCCTTCACTACATAGTGAAATGTCCATCTACAAAGTCCCTCCACATAAAAAGGCACCATAGTCAAATAGATCTTCAATTTGTGAAATTTTGTCTAAAGGACGGTTTTAGACGAAAAAAAATAATTCAAAATCAAATTCTTAATAGAACAGGGACTCACACTATGCCGTGACCCTGTACACTCATCAACAATGGCAGATGATGAACTTTATTCATCATCAAATTCATCAGATGAACAATAATGCTTTCATTTCCTTATCTTAATATTTGTTTATATCTAATGATGTTCATAATAGTGTAATTATTTTAACTGTTAAAACTAATGCTTTAGGTAATATGTAACATTAATGTCTTGTCAATTCATGCATAATTTTAAAGGAAATAATGAACACGAGTACTTTATACCAATTATTAGTGCTCCATAACATCATGACTTCATATGTTAATTGAGTCAAATGTATATAAAAAAATTTTAAACCTTGTAATTAGTGCCATGTAAGCTTGCATAATAATTCTATATAATTATACTTTCATTTAATTTTGTATATATAACATATTGTTCATAATAGTATAGTTACTTTGTTAGAGTAATATTTAATACTTCAAGAATTATGATACATTAATGTTTTGTCAATTCATGTAAATTATTATTAATTTAAGATTGTATAACTCCTTAATTACTTTTTCTGTAATTACTCCTCGTTTTTCTTAATATAATATTTTCACTAATTTTTATAACTAGTTTCAATCATGTAACTGAACTGTGATGTAGACACCTACTGTGCTAGGATGTCTGTAGGCTTTCAAGTCCTACCAATGTGACTATAATTTTAAATAAACCAAAGGCTGGGTCGTAAGTGGGCCCCCGTAAATGTTACGGAAGGCTCTCGGAGATGGTGGGGCATAACCCGATAACCAGTTGGTAAAGTCCGGGGTCCTGCCACTTCGCTATGCTATGCTATATTTTACCAGAAGCTCTAAAATGAAATTCATTAATTAAAAGAGTCCATGTTATCATTTTAACTGCCTGTGTTGTTGAGATTGTTTCCGTAATGTCCACAAGTTTGACAGCTTCAGAACTTCCATTTATCAACTTCAAATTCCATTTTATTTTTTCTTTTAAATGATTCATTTCGGCATTATTTCAATTCATATGTCTAATATGTTTAAACTTATAAATTATACTGTAATAGTTCTTTATAACAATGGGGGATATTTTTAACGTAAAATGTTTTCAATATTTGATCAATATATTTGAAGAGAGTTGGTTATTTCAGACAGAAAATTTATTTTTTCTTGAACTGTAATATATTAGAAATTTTTGTCTAATATTTATTAAGGTCTTTATATAATTGTTTACCACTGCATTTGGAATTATTTTGAACTTTCTTTTGAATCTTGTTTGTTATATTTTCCTTGATATCTTCATTCAAATATTTTGATTTCGAAAATGTCTATAGATATTTACATAAGATTTTTACATGCATGTTTAAAGTTATATAGTGTATATTTAGTTTTGAAAGGCATGAATAAAAGAGTAATGAAAAAAAGATAAAGAAACTACAAACCAAATGGTTATTAATAGATTGAAAACTATATTTCTTTCAATAAGGATTGATAAATTTTAAAATAACATTTATCAAAATAAAATTTCTGTTTATTTAGATGTGTTGATTACGATGTTACAGCTAAGGACAAATCTTATTAGGAAAATTTTTCATGAAATATAGACATCAAATTCATTCCTTTAAGAACTTAAGTTACCATAAATAAGTTACAAAATAGCACTGGGACAATTCTTTTTAGTTTTAAATATCATAAAATGTAACTTAATTGTGATACTTTATAAATTTTAAGAAATTTAAAAGTTAGTAGAAGATCAGATATTTAATTGTTATAACGTGACTATTTTTTTCATTGATATATTGATTTACTATGATTAAAATACAAACTTTTTATCTTAAAGTTATGTTTTGTGTGATAAAGATTTTAGTAAGCTGATCACTATGTAAATTTAAAAGAAAAAATCTACGAAATTTTTTAATAACTCAAATTTGAGTGGTATTATGTGGACGATCGAAATGCATGGATGTTAATGTTATCTTTCATTAAATTTTCAGAACTGAAAGAACGGCTGTTGTTGATTATCCATTAGGGGATACTGGAATTGTAGTTACAAAAGGGATGATTGTTGGTATTCCTATATATGCAATGCATAGAGATCCAGACTTTTTCCGGAGCCGGAAAAATTTATCCCAGACAGGTAATAGATCTTTGCATATTTATAAAAATGCACCTGAAAAACGTAAGGCAGACAAACAGAAATAGTTTCAGTATGTTTATATCATTACTTTATCTATTTATCTAATAATATAAAATAGTACATTTGCTATAATATTTTAAAAATATAGCGAATAATCAGCAAGAGTTGTTGCGTTACGAATTGTTGCGTGTGTATTTCCTTTCATTAATAAGTCTTATTGCCTTTAATATTTTATTTTTAACAATAACAATTAACAAATAACAATTTTCATGATTATATTCCATAAAAATGAGTTCCACACCGTGATACACTGGTGCCAATACGGTCCTCATTCGACCGCATCCAAATAGCAACTGGCTAGATTCCCCATCGGATAGGGAAGATGCGCTTCTCATTCCCCATTAGGGATTTACTGTGGCTGAGTTGCCACATCCTCCCGCCCCGACAAAGAATCAGCCAAAAATAAACTTCACATATTAAAATTAATACTCGTAAATATGAAAAAACTAAAATTTTACATTACAAAATAAATTGAATACTTAAGAAATATGAGTTCGAAACAAAATATACACATAATAGTAACTATAATTGTATAACACTAACTATTAATCATTACAATTCACCAACAATAATAAAGGTTCTTCATCCTTTTCAAACAAAATGTTTTAACTTACTCTTGGACTTCTAAATTATACAAAAGCTGTACAGGACGTTTTATGACCCCTGATGGAGTCTTTAAAGTCACTGCTCTTACTTTGTTGTCCCTGCCTCTATGGACTTCCAGTACCTTGGCCAGCTTCCACATCTGTCTCGGAACCTTATCTTCACCTACTAAAACTACATCATTTACATTAAATACACATTTTACATTGACATGTTTTGGGAAATTCACACCCCTTAATAGAAGAAGATATTCTCCTTTCCATCTTTTCCAAAAATTATTTAAGATTTTTTCTCTATAAAGAAATCTTTTAATTAAATCCCTTTTACCGGTAAATAATTTGCAATTTTGATTACCTGACCAATTTGGTAAGGTAGTTAATCTTCTTCCAATTAAGAAGTTTGCGGGTGTGAGAGGGAATGGTTCATTAGGTTCATTATAAATATAAGTTAAAGGACGAGAGTTAATTATAGCTTCAATTTCTGCCAAGATAGTTTGTAACTCTTCAAAAGAAACTAATGCCCTTCCCAAAATTTTCCTTAATGCAACTTTTGTTATTCGAACCATTCTCTCCCAATAACCACCCCACCATGCAGCACGTTCAACAATGTATTGCCATTTAATTCCTTTCTTTCCAAAGTAATTTTGAATATCAGATTCAGTTATGTTTGCATAGAGTTTTTTAAGTTCAGTCTCAGCACTTTTAAATGTCATTGCATTATCAGAATTAACAATGCGGCAAATACCTCTTCTGGAGATGAAACGTCTAAATGCTAGAAGAAAATGTTCTGTACTTAATCCGGAGACAACTTCGAGGTGAACGGCACGAGTTACAGCGCATGTAAATAAGGCGATATAAACTTTGTCTTGGTCCTTTGAGTATAAGGGGCCCGCAAAATCAATTCCCACCACTTCAAAAGGATCAGTTTTACTGGTTCTGTCTGCAGGTAGTGGTGCTACAATTTGATTTCCATGCTTGATTTGAAATCGTCTACACTTAAAACACTTGTTTAGACAATTTTCACAGCTTGTCTACCACGGATGATCCAAAATCGTTCTCTCAACTGGGTAAGAGTATCGGAGACACCTGAATGGTACAAGTTTTTGTGCTCCATATCTATTAAAAGATTTGTGAATCTTGATTTGTAGGGGATGATAATTGGATGTTTGGATTGATGATTAAATTCGGAGTTCTGGAGTCTTCCTTTTAAAACGATTAAATCATTGGAGTCCAAAACTGGGTTTAGTGTAAAAAGTTTGGAACTAGAGGGAATTGGAAGGTTGTTTTTAAGGCAAATGTATTCTTCCTCGAATTCATTTTGCTGCACAGTCCGAATCCAATATCGTTCAGCATTAATTAGTTCACTCGTAGTGATAACGCCAGTTTCTCGTTCGTGGGTTACCTTACAGTTTTTTATGAATCTTAATATGTAACCAGTGATTCTAAAAACCTTGTTTAATTCACTGAAGTCCTCCAAATTCAGTAAAGGCTGTAAAGTTTCAATATTCGTTTGAAAAGACACTGCTACACTTCTTCTTTCATCTTCTATACAATGCAAAGTATCCAGTCTAGAGCATGTCTCAGAGCATGGGAAGTCACCTTTCTGTAGCCATGAAGGTCCATGGAACCAGATACTATCATTCACAAGAATTTGAGCCTTAATTCCTCTCGTGAGTTTATCAGCAGGATTGGTCTTTCCCTGACAGTGATGCCAACTGCTCGGATCTGTTTTATCTTTAATTTCCATGACACGATTGCGGACGAATTGCTTCCACTCGTCGCTGTTTCCTTTGATCCAATGAAGGCAAATTTGTGAGTCTGTCCAATAGTGCATGTTACTGTTGCGTAACAGGGGAAAAGTGTCTCGCAAATAATGTCCCATGCGTGCTGAAATTAAAGTTCCTAATAATTCCAACCGAGGGAGTGTAAGCTTCTTTAATGGAGCTAGACGTGATTTCGACAAAACAAACCTCGTTTCATACCCATCTGAATGCTTCATTCGAAAATAACATACTGATCCATAACATTTAGGGCTGGCGTCAGAAAATATATGGACCTCTAAAGATTCCCAATTGATTTCATGAAGATATAATCTTGGAATTTCAAAGTTTCTTACAATCTCCATTTCATTTAACCAGTCCAAAAATGCTATTTCTATTTCTGGGGGAACACATTCGTCCCATTGGAGGCCTAGTTCCCAAATCCTTTGTAATTGCAACTTCATTCTTATTGTGAATGGGTTCATTAAGCCTATAAGATCAAATAACATACCACATGCCGCGAGAATAATTCGCTTCGTTACTATTTTTGGGTTTTTAAACTTTTCAAATTGATCAATATCGAAGCTAATAACATCATTTTCATTGTCCCAAATTAGACCTAAAACTTTTAATGGTACACCTTGGTCCGCTGATGTTTCTCGACAATCAATATTAGCACGCTTGAGGTATTCATCAAGAATCGAGGAATTAGTCGCCCATCGACGAAGGTTCATACTAGCTTCACTAAGTATTAAAATCATTTCCTTAACTAATTTCAGAGCGTCTTCAACATTAGAAGTTCCATTTATTAAATCATCCACGTAAAGTTCTTTAAGCATTTCACATGCTTCATCATATTTTCCTTGATACCTTTCCAAATGCAGCCTTATAGTTGCAGTAAGTAAAAAGGCGCTGCATTTGATCCCAAAAGTTACTCTCTTATATTTAAATGTTGCAATGTTTTGAGGGCTGAGATTGAGATTAGGACCCTTATCTTTTAACCATAAAAATTTTAAAAACTTGCTATCTTGTTCAGCAATTCCTACTTCTAAATACGCGCGTTGAATATCTGCGCAAAATGCCACTTTGTGTAATCTGAACCTCAAAATTATTTTTAATAAATCGGGATTCAAATTTGGCCCGCTTTCTAAGCAATCATTTAACGACAACTCGCCTTTTCCTTTAGATGAAGCGTCAAATACTATCCTAACTTTAGAACTATATTTCTTCTCGCGCACGACTGCGTGATGTGGGAGGAAATAACCAGTTTTCATATTTTGATATGAATTCGAGTCAACTATTTCAATAATGCCATCCCTTAAATGTTCGTTAATTATTGTATCGTACTTAGCATATAAATCCTCATTTTTGATTAATGAACAAGTTAAACTGGATAAACGACGTTTTGCGATTTCATAATTATTGCTTAATTCCTTATTACTAACCTTCCATAACAATTTTGTTTCATATCTTTTATCTACATATGTGGTATTTTTCTTAAAGGTTTCCAAAATATCCTTGTCTGAGAGAGACATTTCCTTATCCCCATTAATTCCAATGGTTTCCAATAGCCATAAATTTTTTATCCTATCACAATCTAACCCTTCATTCTCTACAATTAAATGATTCACAGATACCCCTTGGCTATTAGAATCTTCATCCCTACCTTGAATCAAGTGTCCAAATATACTCTCTTGAGCAATTAATCTTTTAGTAAGTCTTACAATATTGTCACCTAATATTTCTGAGATATAATCTGAACCGATTAAAATGTGAATTTTTTCAGTAATACTAACATCAGCTAATTCAATTCCCTTTTCAAAAGCAAGGTTCCTCACAAATTTTGACGGAATTCTTATTTTGGCCAAAGTAATCGAATCAATCACTATTGTTTGTATTTTTACACATTGGTTAGGATATTTAATATTATGTAAAGTTAATTCTACCAAATTATACATTCGCTTTTCAGCAGTTTTAGATCCAAATGTATGAATTATTAAAGGTTCCTTCTTAATAACCTTCAAATTTAACGCGTCGGCTACTTCTTTTAAAATAAATGATTTATTTGCTCCACCGTCTACCATGCAGCGTAACTGCAAGCTGCTTTCTTTCGATTTCACTAAAGCCGAAAAAGTTTGTAGCAAAACAGAGTTATGCGAGGTTCTGTTTACATTAAGTTCCCTGGCGGAAAATGAAACCATTGACGAGACCGCTTCTTGTTTCGAATCGCCTTCCCGGACTGAAACCGAAATATCCTCAGCAAAACATTCACCCCTCTCCCGCATAGCAGGGAGTTGTGACCTTGAGAACCGCACATTTTACATTTTAGATAATTACGGTCGCAAAATTTTCTTATATGATTTTGAAAACAAATAAAACAAAGACCCTTTGACATTAAAGCTTTCCTTTTATCATTAACACTTAGTGAGCAATCATGATTCATGTGATTTTGTGTACAAAAAATACATTTTTGGTTATTTTCTATTCTATAAAAGTTGCGCTTACACGTAGCGCTCGGTTCGTATTTCCGCGGTCCGCAGGGATATTTATTACCCACTTGAGTGCTCAAGACCGCCCCGCTGCTAAATTTATTGCTCGCATCGCCTCTCTTCGAGTTCAAGAAATGAGGCTTATTCGGGTAACTCTGATCTGTTGCTTTGTTTCGAAAGGGATATTCCTTTGCGTTAGAATTTCTCGGATTAGCTAATATTAATGACGCTTCTCTACATTCAACTTCTTTTCTTATAAATTCTACTAATTTTACAATATCAAACAATTCATCTGTTTTACGCTGACGATTATAATTTAAATTTAATTCTTCGGGCAATTTTTGCAGAATTACAGGACACAATAAATTACTGAATGTGTCAGCGGCTATTCCCAAGGATTGCAAGGACCTTATTTGCACTTCAATGGCGTCATACATTTTTCTTAAGCCAATAATATTAGAGCAAGACTTGACTGGTTCTATTACTAAAAGTTTGTGCATGTGTGCTGACATAATTATATCTGTTCGACCGAATCTATCCTTTATTAATTGTATTGACGCATCGTAATTTTGATCTGTGAGGGAAAATCCTTTAACTGCACTTAGCGCAACTCCTCCTAGATAAGATTTTAAATAAGTAAATTTTTCAGTTTTTGTGAGAGAAAGATTATTGTGTATCGCGACTTCATAGGAATTCCAAAAATCTAAAAATTGACTACAATCTCCATAAAATGTTTGTATGTTCAATTTTGGAAGTTTTACATTTTTTGTTTCAGTTCTAAAGGGATAGTTATACATTTGCGCGAATTGCATCGAATCATTATTATCACCTGTAATTTGATCGCTTGTTCTGCTTGCATTTATTTCGCTTGGCGGTTTATAGCGTATAGTTTCTAACTGCCTTTCGATTTTCGATTTCGCTGCTATACCTTTATCCTTATATTCTTCGCTCGTAATAATCTCATTCGAAAAATCTTTTATTTCAATTTTTAATTGTATTTCCTCATCGGCCCTAGTTAAATCATTCAATTTTTCTACGAGTTGAGATTTTAAACTGCAAAGCTCCTCAAGTTTTGTTTCATTAGAATATTCATTTGAAATTTCCTTAACCAATGTAGTTTCGATTTTATTTAAATGCTTCGTAAGTGAAGCTCTTAAAATTTTACGTTTTTCTTTTAACCGTTCTAAATCCATTATCTTAAAATATTAAATTCTAATAAGGGAAAAATGGGCCTACCTCAAATCTCAGCTCTCTAGTGCCGTGAACGCTCCTTCAAAATAATTCAAACCATCACGTCCGGGTCACCAAGATGTTGCGTTACGAATTGTTGCGTGTGTATTTCCTTTCATTAATAAGTCTTATTGCCTTTAATATTTTATTTTTAACAATAACAATTAACAAATAACAATTTTCATGATTATATTCCATAAAAATGAGTTCCACACCGTGATACACTGGTGCCAATACGGTCCTCATTCGACCGCATCCAAATAGCAACTGGCTAGATTCCCCATCGGATAGGGAAGATGCGCTTCTCATTCCCCATTAGGGATTTACTGTGGCTGAGTTGCCACAAGAGTGTTCGTATTTACAATAAGACTGTCATATAAAAACTTCCAATTAAATGGTCATTTACTATAGAATATCCCCGAATGATTGCCAAGTTAACAGCATTAAATTAAGATACTTTACTATGAAAAAACTTGCATTTGATGCTTTCTAGAAATGTTTCATAGGACTAGATTAGTTTCATAGGATTTTTACAATCGTGCATTAATTGTATTAACATAGGATTCTTCAGTCTTGTGAAGTTTTCGAAGATTAAACATATTTAGATAAAGTATTTTCAATTTTGTATAGGTATTGTATTTCTCATTAGATTAAATGTTGCTTTAATGAACAAGTATATTAAAACCATTTTAAATTTCAAAGCATAAATTAAATTTTTAAAGTCAGAAATTAATTTTTAAACCAGTCTAAGCACGGGAGTTATTAATAATATCTGGTTAAATCTTAAGGTGCTATTTGTTTAATACTCGGAAAAGTTCTCAAAATTTTGAGAGCCTGGTAATTTGTAAACATTTCCTCTGGCGTAAATGAAGAGCTCTGGCTTTCAGTTTAACGGATTTGTGTTTCGATTTCCTATTTATGGGAATGCTTCAAATGCTTGTCTCTTAAACTGCAAGATTTGATCAATGTATACCTTGAATGAATAAATTGACTATACAGAAGAGCATAGTTTTCATAATGCTATATTGCTTAAAATAAGTAACGTGTCAATGAATCCAGAAACTAAATAGAACTGCTATAGCAAATTAAGTCTTCAATTTTTTAAAAAAATCTAGTATATTTTTGGATGTAACTTAAAATGGATAGTTATATGAATAGAGCAATAGTTTCATATACATTGCTCTTAATCGTCAGATTTTTTTACTTTAATAATTTGTAATTTTGATGCGGACATTTAACAGTTGCGGTATTCAAAATATTCGTTATTGTAACTGCTATTTTACTTCAAGAGGATAGTTAAAATTTTTGAATAATTTAAGTGAGCTTATTTTAAAGTTAAGAACTAAGCACTTTAAAAACTAAGGATAACGAGATGTGATTATAAAAATTAAACATTAAAATGCTGGACATTTTGTTACTGCGTATAACTGCAAACTAGTTCCATTCATTTTAAGATATCTATCCTTGACTTATGTTTTAAGAGATTTTTAAAAAGCTGACTACCAAAATCACTTCTCAGAAGTCATCCACAAATGAAAATCCATGCAGTAAATCCATTATATATATTCCATTATTTGACAAGTGGTGTATGTTGTGATTTAACAGTATTATGAAATATGTTAAACGTAAATATAATAAATTCTTTAACTAGCATCTTTGTAACCATGAAATATTTAGATTCCCATTTCAGCACTCAAGAAATAGCATTAATAATTTCCTATAGTTTTTCAAGAATATTAAAGTTGGATAAAAATAATTTATATTGCAAAGTTACTTTTAATTTCATAATTGAGTCTTAAATGAAAGATGGAGTGAAAGGGTGAAGATTTTATGAACAAAAACAATGTTAAAGTTGAAAACACTATTGTCTCATTAGAATATTTCCACAGTTACACCCATTAAAATATTAAACTTTAAAATGGAATTAAAGTTCATTAAATTATGAGATATTAAATATATTTTCTGTCAGTGTCTTAAAATCTCTAAAAATTATAAAAGCCTTCCTTAAAGTTTATAATTTAATTCTTTGCAACATTTTCTCAAAAGATTGTGAGATATGTATATGCTGAATTTTTTTCTATGAATGTTTTCAGGTTTACACCCGAAGGTCGAGAAAAACAGGTTCCCTATTCATATTTACCATTTGGAGCTGGTCCCCGCAATTGCGTGGGCATGCGCTTTGCTCTCATGGAAATCAAAGTGTGTCTGATACACATCTTCAGCGTTTTCCATGTTCACCTATCTTCTAAATCAAAGGTTAGCATAAGTGTTTAAAAATCAATAAAATTTTGTGTATTTTAATTTAACTAAGTAGTTTCCGTTGTGCTGCATACTTGACTGAGAAATTATATCACATTATAAATCCTTAAGGAATTTTTAATACACTAATAAGACATCAGTATATCAAAATTACTAGTTGCTTTAATGGATAAATTTGTGGAAATACCAGCTGTGATTTCATATTATAAAAGAAATTAACTGCCTAATTTAAAGAAAATTACTTTTATAAAAATTTGTATTCTATATTCAAAAAGACAATAGAAATACTTTAGTGATTTGGCACAAACTGATTAAATAATATTTTGTACTATGAGAATTTGATTAAAAGTTTATTTTTAGAATAAACTATTAATAAGTATAACTTTGCTAGCTTAAATCATACGTCTATAAATGAAAAAATTAAAAACTTCTTACCTAGTAATCTCCCGTAAATGCAATAAGATGCTAATGAAATCTACAGAAGAAAATTATATTTGCGTCTTTTTAGTCCATAACTATTAGTAGCAATTTCAGTGTGTAAAAATATTCATGTTTCTAAGCGGGCTTTTACAAGGTGAAAAGATGCATTGATTTAGGTAGGTGAGATTTAATTACTTTCGTAATCTAAATTTTGAGCTGTAAAATTTTTATATTTTAAGATTTTGTTGCTTATAATGGCAGACCTCAAGTCCGAAACTTAACTATTTAATTTAAAAAATGTTGAGTTTCTGTTTTTCATATGCATTTCTATTTACTTTGTTAAACATTTGGGGCTTTGCTATCAGTAATTCTGAAGGTAAATTCTTTATAACCTTATTTTAAAGTATTCCTTACACCATAAAAAAATTAGCCGAGCTGGTAGCTGACTGGCTTTTGCCTTTGATGCAACAGTTCAAAGTTACGATTCCCACCTTGGGCATGAATATTTGCAGTGGTTCGGAATCCACTTCATAGGTCTCGGTATAATTATCCTCCGTTTGCAAAAAATAATCATTGAAATCGATTAAAAATTAGTCTTAAATGATAAATTTAAATTAAGATGTAAATTTTTAATTTAGTGTTATACTTACTAGAAAATTTCAAAAAAGATTGGATAAAATGACATTTCTTTTAACTAGATCTGTTGAATTAATGAAATTTTTAAGTGAATTTCGATTATTTTTAAATATTTGGTAAATTTAAAATCGACTTTAATTTATCTAAGTGCTTTGATGAAATTTTTATGCAATTAAGCACAATTTTTTTAAAGTTTTATTTACTTACTATCCAAATAAAAAAATGAAGTAATTGCCTTAGTTCTTGCAATAGATGTCTTGTTATAACTATAATTTCACGAAGGAAAACTTTAAAATTTACTAGTATACTTCTCTTTAACTTGCATAAAAATTTTTTTATAAAAGTTATTTTTCAAATTCAGAATTCAGAAAACAAGCTTTAAAATACGTAAGCATTTTTCTTTAAAAAAGATTATTTTACTATCAAAATAATGTTAGTTTTCATAATGAAATAATTTTCCAGATTGAAGTCATAACACTTTGCAACGAAGTTATTCTTGATTGGCTTATTTCAAATATGTATATTAAGTTTTTATTGCAAAGTTATGTCTAGATTTAATAAAGTTCGAATATATATAAATCTTTATTTTCAGGTACCTTTAGAATTTGGGAAAGGAATGGGACTTTTAACTCCAAAATCTATATATTTAAAACTTACACCTAGAAACGATTGTCCATTAAAGGAATGATGAAAAATACTGTTAACACTGTCATAAAATTCTAGCGAAAGAAAACAATTTATATGTAAATATAATAAATTTAACTTTTGCACATATTTGTTGATGGTTTGAAAATGCGAATAAAATTGTTATGTTCTTAAAAATAATTAGCTTAGCGTTTCATTTTATGTGTATTGTGTTTTTGAATATTATATTACTCCTTTTTTGTATTCCAATATTGTTGATAAAACTTTGATTTTTAATTAAAAACTAGAATTTTTTTTGGAGATTTTTTTATTAATGTTCTTTTCAATATTTCAAAGTATAAGTTTGTTTCAAAGAAATTTCGCTGTGAAAACAATTTGCAGAAATCGCATGTAATCAAACTTATTCATATGCAAGAATTTTATGCTTAATTACTATTTATTAATATTGTGTGTTTTATATATGTATAGTAAGAAATAAAAAGGATTCTGTTTATACTTGTGGTGGTTTCATTTTAAGTAGATTTTTAATAGACAAATGATATGCATTACTAATGAAAACAAAAATATAAAAATTATAAAAGCTCGCTTTCATATCTAAATGGCTGTATAGGTTTTTTGTAAAATCTCCTTTGTATTGGATTTCATTTTAAGCAAATTTTAAGTAATTCCTATCCAAACAAAATTGCTTCAGTATCGTAATAAATTTACGGTATAGTAAAAATATGCTTCGTTTTAAGCAAATTAATACGTTAAAAGTGTAATAGAAAATATAATAAAAATAAGTATATTCATCACTCAAAAATATTTGTAAAATGTCTTTTTGTAATAATCATAGAAACGGTATATTTTTACCATGATTTTATGGTATTTTTTAAAGATTTTGAACAAATTCCTTTATATGTAAAATATAGATTTTTAAAATCTTACATAATGTACAGAAGCTGTGTAAGACTGTCGATGTTTAAGTTTTTCCTTGCTCAAACATTCTAGATTCTATAATTTGTAAGTCTTGACGGTTAAATTTGCGGTTTCAAAGTTTTTTTAGTTAATTTTAAAAGTGTCAAAGAATTTTGTACCAGTAGTTTCTTGTCTTGCATACATTTGTGTACTTATGCATAAATATATCCTCTACTTTTATCTGTGTGTGTTTAATTAGCTATTTAAACGATATTTGTTTCGAAGACATTTAAATATTAGTGGACTAAAGCGTGACAAGTTTTTTGATGTGATTTGTATACGGTTGTAATTTTTGCTTAAATTAAGATTTTATTTAAAGAAATTATAATCCTTTATCGACGAATTTATTAGTTTTAATATATGATGCCTATTGGAAATACTGGGATACATTAGATATTTCTCACTTACATTGATTGTAAAGTTGACAATGAGATGCGTATATATTAACCCCTTTTTAGGCGGACGAGAAGAGTATGTGTATATCCCTTTTATGGTTTGGGAAAAGAGTTAGCGTTCTACCATATGGCCCTGATGCAACCAAAAAGTGCTCCCTTAAATAATGATCGGAAAACGTGATATCATTTAAACCGTAATTTCCTGTTATTGGTGCACGAAAAGCACATAAAGGGGAACACCATTATCTGGTCCAA